>PVIY010030838.1:0-30548 GCA_004026745.1 Myrmecophaga tridactyla | reverse complement strand
TCTGCTGATCTCCCACAAGTTCGGAGAACAATATGGGAATAATATGGGCAACTTTATATTAAATATGTCATATATTTAAAATCTTTCCACAAGAAAATTTCAGGCTCAGATGGCTTTGTTTGTAAATTATGTGTACTTCTAAGGAAAGAACAGCAACTTTGCAGTGCATCTGAGAGAGCATAACAGAAGAGCAATCCTTCCCAATCTTGGTTTATCAGGTAAGCCTAACTTCACTACCAAAACCTGAAAGGACTTTGCAAAGAGGAAAATTACAGGGCATTACAAGAAAGGAAATTAAATATCTACAAGAAAACCTATAACAGATTTCACATTTAGTGGTAAATTGTTTAAATACTTTCCTTTCAAATTTAGAATAGCCCACTCTCTTTTCTTCTTTTCAACATTTCACTGGAGGTCCGAGCTAGTGTTATAAGGCATGGGTAAAAAATGGCAGGATGGGAAAGGAAGAAATAAGAAAAATGTTGCTGAAAACATGATCAGATACAGAGAAGATGGGGAAGACAAATCTAAAATAATCTACTGACTTCATATTTATTGAGGTCACTTCAAATGAGTTCAGTATATAATTATCAATCTATATGCAAGCTACAAACATGTAGAAAACAATATTTTAGAAGGGCTACCATTTACAATAGTATTAAAAACATTTATAGTACCTAAGAATGCATCTATTGAAAAATGTACAGCACCTTACCAAAAAGTAGAAAATGTTATTGAGAAATTACAGAGACCAAAATGAATTGGAGGGAAGTGTATATGCCCTGCGTATAATCTGGAAAATTTAATATTGTCATTATGTCAGTTCTCCTCAATTGATTATCTATTTAATGCAATCTCAAAAAAATACCATCAATGTTTCATTTTTTAAATTTTTTAATATTTTCATTGCAATATCTTCATGTACCATACAGACCATCCAAACTATACAATCAGTGGCTCACAATATCACACAGTTGTATGTTCATCACCATAAACATATTTAGAGCATTTGCATCACTCCAGAAAACAAAATTAAAAAAAAAAGAAAAACCACATAGATCCCATACCCCTTAACCCTTCCTCTTATTGACCACTAGTATTGAAATCTACCCAATTTTTTTTTACCTCTCATTCCTCATTATTTATTTATTTTTTTGTCCTTAATTTTTTACTCATCTGTCCATACCCCGGATAAAGGGAGTGTCAGCCACAAGGTTTTCACAATTACATGCTCGCACTGTAACAGCTGTGTAGTTATAGAGTCGTCTCCAAGAGTCAAGGCTACTAGAACACAGCTCAGCAATTTCAGGTACTTCTCTCCAGCCACTCCAATACACGATAAACTAAAAAGGGGGTATCTATATAATGTGTAAGAATAACCTCCAGGAGAACCTCTTGACCCTGAAATCTCTCAGCCACTGAAACTTTGTTCTGTCTCACTTCTCTCTTCCCCCTTTTGGTCAAGAAGGCTTTCTCAGTCCTATGATTCCAGGTCCTGATTCATCCATGGGATTTCTGTCCCACATTGCCAGGGAAGTTTACATCCCTGGGGGTCATGTCCCATGTGGGGGTCGGGGGCGGGGAGTGAGTTCATCTGCTGAGTTGGCTTAGAGAGAGGCCACATCTGAGTAACAAAAGAGGTCCTCTGTGGGTGACCCTTGGGCTTAATTATGAGTAGCTTCACCTTCTAGTAAAATTTTAAATTACTTGATAAATAACTTATTTTGGGTGGAAGCTGATTAAAAAGTTTATATGAAAATTCAAAGGACCATGAGTTGCCAAGGCAGCCTTGAAATAAAGAGGATAGACTGGGATGATTTATACCAGCAGATACTGAGGCTTATTTTTGGGGGTGGTAACTGGTGGTGGCAATGCACAGGGAGAGGACAGACAGATCACTGTTTCTGACAAAGGAGCCTGTGCTGGTTTGAAAAGATATATGTCCCCTAGAAAAGCCACGTTTTAATCAAAATCCCATTTCATAAAGGAAGACTAATCCCTATTCAATACTGTATTTGAAACTGTAATCAGATCATCTCCCTGGAGATGTGATTTGATCAAGAGTGATTGTTAAACTGGATTAGGTGACGACATGTCTCCACCCATTTGGGTGGGTCTTGATAAGTTTCTGTTATCCTATAAAAGAGGAAACATTTTGGAAAGAGGAGGTTTGGAGAAAACAGAGAATGCTGCAGCACTACGAAGCAGAGAGTCCACCAGCCAGTGACATTTGGGGATGAAGAAGGAAAACGCCTCCTGGGGAGCTTCATGGAACAGGAAGCCAGGAGAGAGAGCTAGCAGATGACGCCGTGCCCGCCATGTGCCCTTCCTGCCAAGCGAGAAACTGTGACTGTGTTCGCCATGTGCCTTCTCACTTGAGAGAGAAACCCTGAACTTCATCGGCCTTCTTGAACCAAGGTATCCTTCCCTGGATGCCGTTGATTGGACATTTCTATAGACTTGTTTGGACATTTCTATAGACTTGTTTTAATTGGGACATTTTCTTGGCCTTAGAACTGTAAACTAACAACTTATTAAATTCCCCTTTTAAAAAGCCATTCCATTTCTGGTATATTGCATTCTGGCAGCTAGCAAACTAGAACAGAGCCACTAACAGCACTGTGAGGTAACAGATGGCATTTTCAACAATGGTGTTGGGCCAAAGTGATATCTATTATTTTACAAAAAAGTATTTTGACCCCTACCTCACATCATATCCAAAAAGTCAATTTATATTATAACTGTGAACATCAGATAAAAGTAATAAACCATTAAAAGAAAATATAGGAGAATCTTTCATGATCTTAGGATAGGCAGAGCTTTCTTAAATAGGACATAAACACTAAACATGAAGGGGAAAAACTATAATTTGGGAATATTAAAAGTAAGAGCTGATCATCAGAAGATACCACAAAGAGAATTAAAAAACAAAGCACAGAGAGGGAGAAGATATTTCTAATATACATGTCTGAGAAAGGATTTATACTCTGAATATAGTAGGAGCATCTACAAAGCAAAAAAAAAAAAAAAAGAAAAAAGAAAAATGAACAAAACACCTGTATGGGTACGTTATACAAGACAATACAAATGACCATTAAACACGTGGAGAGAGAGTGAGCGTCAGCAGTTGGCTGGCCACTGCAAATTAAACTACAGTGAGATGCCACGGCGCCTTCTCCAGAATGACAAATTAAAACTTCCTGCAGTGTCCAGTGTTGGTAAGGATGGGAATTATTTGAAATTCTTGCACACTGCTACTGGGTTTTAAAAATTGCTACAACCACTTGGAAACCCATTTAGTTATATCTACCAGAGTAGAATATATACATATATTCAACCTGGCAATTCCATTAGGAATATACTCCATAGAAATTTGTTCGTATGTTTACCAAAAGACGTGTGTATCAATTTTCATAGCCACATGACCAGAAGTGGCCCCAAGCTGGACGTAACCCAGGTGTCCAGCTACAAGTCAGAGGCCAGGAGCATTGTGGTCTCTTCATAAAATGGAGCATTGTAAAACTTTCACGATAATGAATGTTACAACTCGACTTGGGTTACTGAGAACATAGCCTGAGTGAAGGGAGCTGGACACAGAAGAGGCCGTACGTGGGGCTCATCTACGTAAAGTTCAGAAGCACCTAAATGTACCTGTGAAGTTGGAAATCAGGGCTGATTTCTTCCGTGAATGGAAGGGTGGACTTTGGAGGAGTGTGCAGTGCCCTTTCTCGACCCGTGTGCCGGGTGCCGTGGTGGGTTTCATTTGTGAGAATTCTATGGGCTTAAATTTTCTACGCTTATCTGTAATTGCATTACGTTTGAATAAAAAGTTTTCTTAATAAAAATATTTGTCAGGAGAAGGGGAGAAAGGGCCCAGCAGTGGTCGTGCCGGCTGGGCGTTGTGGTGTGGCCCCGTGATGGGGGCACGGCCAGCGGGGAACCTGGGGTCAGCAGCAATGACGTGAACTTGGGGTGTTGGAAGAACAGGTGCACATAGGCGAGGCTGGGGGCTCGTGGGCTGCAGCTCAGCAGTGGGGCCTCCGTGAGCTGGAGATCAGGCCAGGAGGCTGATTCCAGTGGCCGAGGGAAGCTAGCGGGAAGGACCATGCAATCACACTTATGCCTGGAGATGACCCCTGTTTTCGTGGACGGCCATCAGGCTCGGGGTCTTCAGCCCAGGGGTGATGAGATGGCGGCTTGGATCGGGTCTTAGCAGCGGGGTTGGTGAGAAGTGGTGTGTGCTGGACGTAACGACGGGGCTTGCCGATGGCTTGTGTGTGGAAAGAGAAGTCGAGTGGCTTCGGTCTGGTCTGACCACGTGGCGGGAGGGCGGTGATGTTTCTGAGAAGGAGAGTTGGAGAGTGAGTGGGGAAGGGGGCGCGGTGGACCCAGCACTGTGAACTTTTGAAGGCAGGGCTTTGTTACATTAATTTTTACTCCTCAGTTCTGTACACAGTATCTGGAAGATAGCTGCTTAATAAATATATCGAATACATTTATAAATTATTTTTACCATTGACATTCTTAGAAAATGTGTAATGTAAAGGTTAAAAAGAAGAAAAAAAGTAAAAAGAAACAACATATTAACCTCAAGTGTTTTCCTGGCTTAGCTTTGCCTACCTTGTAGCCATCTTGCAGCCATTTTTACCTTCTTTGTCATGTAGATGGTGATTGACTGAAATGTTTTTTTTTTTTAAGGAGCTGATTGGTTGGATATGTTTAAACTGGACCTTTCGTTTACATGTTTCTCTCTTTCTTTGCAGTTATTTTGTGATTACAGCTGTTCTGCGTTTGGGAAGTTGATTAAGCACCAGGTTTCCAATGTGTTTTGGTTTTTGGAAAAATGTTTTCAATTGTTTAAAATCTTTTATTTTTCTTTCTTGTTTATAAACGTCCTTTTAGGTGTCTGGAACAAAGAAGGCTCTTTACCGAAGGTTTTTATTTTGCAGTTGATAACATTTTGTCTTCCCAGGGCCTGAACGGAACCAGTTAGTGCAGACGTTAGTGGAAAAGACCCCGAGGAAGCCAGGGCTGCTGGGACTCCTGAAAGAATGCACCAGCCTCTGGTTAGGCAGAGAGTGGAGAGACTCAGCGTCTCGTGTCTTATGGGTGCTGCATGCGCTCTGCGGGGGCTGCTGTCTGCTCCTCACGGGAGGCTTTCACCTGAGTGTATCTGGCCCCGCTGCCCGTCCAGCCAGACCTCGAGTGTTTGGCTGCACACAACAGCAACCTCAACCCCAACTGATTCACGTAATAAGGCATTTATTTATCCAACAGGAGGAAGTTCAGCAGTAGAGCAAGATTCAGGAGTCGGTGATTAGCAGTGATGTAAACCAAGGTCTTTCACCCATCCCAGTGGTGGCAGGGGGACTGAGGAGTACCAGCCTTCTTTTTCAGACAAGGCTGTTCAGGAAGGGCCGGGACCCCTTCTCAGAGCCCTCCCTGCAGCAGAGCTCCCGTAAATGTCAGAGGCGCACAGCACGCCCGATCTTGAACTGGCAAAGGGAAGGAGAGCGCTGTCAGTTGGTCAGCTGGTGGATAGCCAAACACATGTAGCAGTCTTATTTATTGTTTTTAGGAAGGAGATGTACAGGATGTGCTCTCAGAGGCAGTGTCTCCAATGAGAAAAGCCACACTGGTTATTCGTTCATTCAACAAGGACGTTTTGAGTCTTCTTGTGTTCCAGATGATGTTTAGGTGTTGGGTTGACACAGGGAGATTAAAAAATACCTGGCAGAGAAAGTAAAAAAGTTTAGTGACTGGCAAGAAGTCTAGGATTTGTATCATTCGTTATTTCCAATTCTGCACGTGTTTTGATTGGATTCACAGAAAGCACACTAAATCAGTCTTTTGGTTACTAGAGCTCTGAAAAGAACAGTACTTTTGTGTATATCCGTAGAGTCTGCATGGCGCGCCAAGTAGAGGGAAAGTGTGAATGAGTGGAGGTGTTTGTATCAGCCAGGTTATTATGTATCAGATTTTCAAAAATATTTATTTTCTGTTATACCAGTCATGTATGACTACATGATGTAAAAACTTAGAGCAATACACATGAAGTTAAAGATACATGTTATCTTTATTCTGTGTGTCTACCCTTGTAGAGCTTTTTGAGTATATTTCTATGCGTATATATGATCAACAGAAATTATATGATTTCTTAAGTGTATCTTATTTCAACATATGTAATGGTAATATGGCTGTTATGATTTGTGCTCACCGAGAGAGCCTTGTTTTCTGTAGGCTCCTACATGTAGGAGGCATTTATAATTATTTTTATAACAGCTTTATTGAAATATAATTCACATATCCTAAAATTCACCCTTTTGTTGTGTACGATTTAGTGGTTTTTAGAATATTCTTAGAGTTGCACAGTCATCATTATTGCCTATATTTAGAACTTTCATCTCCCCCCAAAATGAAGCCCCACGTGCACGCGCAGTCATTTGTGAATATTTTAAGTACACACTGAAACTGTGTACAAATTCTAAACACTGAAGTGCTTTTACTGAAAGTTCAGCAACCTCCTTAGAACTAGGTTCAAAGCAAATATTTTAAATCCTTAGAAGGACCTCTGAGAAATGAACATGTGCATTTTTAAAAGTAAAACCCTTAGTAGTACAGGACATTTTAATGGGGTTTTGGTATAAGTTTTGAGGACATTGTATTCCATAAATAAAAATCAAGGAGTTTCATTAAATTAGTGGTGATCAGGTTTCCTAAGTTTTTAGATTTCTAAAATAGGAAAAGAAAACATTTAGCAAAATAAAAGAAAATCAGCTTTAAAAAAATACAGTGCTGGGGAATGAGACTAAATGACCTCATTACACCTTCCAACCCTATAAAACTTAGTAATTCTGTGTTTTTAAATTGAGAGCTAGAAAAATGAGGGCCAAAGGAGACAATATAAGTTATATATTTGCATTCAAGTCTTTTCTATCCCTTCTAAAGTAACACATGAATAAAACAAAATACAGCTGAGTTATAATGATACTTTTATAGATTGTAATCAGTAGTGATATAGAAATATTTCTTATACATATATTTGTATATTATATGTATATTTCTATATTATAAAATGGTTGTTTTAAATATAATACCATTTTATTAACTTTCTGGTTTAAAAAGATTAAGTATGAAAAAATTTAAATACATGACATGCACAGCTGATACAGAATCACACAGATGTAAAACTACTGTGATGAGAACATTAAAGGACAAAATTAGACTGGAAGAAAGTACGTCACAAATTTCATGATAAAGACAGTTATAATTTTCTGCAACAGAGCAAAAAAAAGCTATTTTGTGCATGTAAAGATTTTTTTTAATTGAAGATGATTAAGGTAACAATATGAAAAGATCTGTTCGGCAAATAGCAGTGAATTTGATAAGACGTTTCCTCTCAGCAGTCAAAAAGAATCTTATGAAATTGGTCATCTGAAATCAGAATGAAATGTCCAACAAAAATTTTTTATGATTTTCTAACCTGAGAGTGTGATTTTAGCAAGTTATAAGACAACTTTTGTTCTTGTTCCTTGGCAAGATTATAAAATAGATGATTTTATTTATGGAAATTTTGTTGAAAATTATAAGAAAAGCCTAAAAGTGAAAGATCAAAGAATTACCTATAGAATACGTGGCCTTTCTAACAATAAAGAAACATCAACTGATTCAAAATTTCAATAATTTCAGGTATTTTTCCTTGGCTTTAGATGAGTCATGTGACATATGATATGTCCTAGTTAATACTTTCAGTGCATTTGGTTCAAAATTTACTAAGAAATGCCAGTTCACAGTTTAAAAGTTGAAGACATGGTCTAGTTTTTATTTTCAACAGATAAGTTTTATTTCGTTTTTAAAATATCCCAGACAAGTCTGAGGATTCATGTGGCATCTCTTTGTTTCCGTAGCTGAACACCCCCTAGATCTTATTTCTCAGGAGCTGTTTCTTTCTCAGAGACAAAAGTAACATCCAAGCACTTTATGGTATCCTTGTTTTCAGCTGTCATGGCTTGCTGAATCAGAGTAGCTGATTCACATTCAGTATCTTTTTCAAGCATTAACTCGCCTTTCTGGGCTTGGGATAATGAACTGGGAATGCTTGGCCATGTCTGAATCCTGAGGATATATTTTTTTACCCAAGAAATTCTGGATTTCCGCAGGACCACTCTCCGGAGTAATAGGGCTTACGGGGTGAGCCTTCACACATCATGTTGTAACAGAAGCCTGTGTGACATCCTGGATCCAGCTTTGTGCATTGCTGCAGACACTGCGAACTATAGCCATTTCCCTACTATTTCCCCACATTTGTCAACCCGAAGCATCCTTTTTGTTCTGAGAAGACTGAATTTCAGAAAGAGTTCTTCACCGAAGGGCCTGATCTCCCTGCAGCGTTTCTCTGGCGCCCTTCACAATAACTGGCATACCTTCCCTGGGATGCCAATATTTTCTGGAATTTCTGGTCTTCATCTCACAGTAGATGTGGAAAGAGTATGGTGTGGTGTTTTAACATAGTTTACATAGTTTATACAAGGAGGAAGATGCAAGGCCAACACACTAGAGATGGACTGGCTTTTAATAAGGGGATTTATTTAGTTACGAATTCACAGCTCCTCGGAGGAAAGGTGGCTAAGCTTTCAGTGCGCTCCTCTGTCATGTGGGAAGGCACATGATGTCAGCTGGGCTTCTCTCCTGGCTTCTGGGTTCCAGAGGCTTTCCCAGGGGAGGGCCCTTCCTGCCTCTCAGGCGTCTGCACCTGAGCTCCTGAGCTCCCTTCTGCCCTCTCTTTTAAGCCTCCAGCTAATTAAATTGCCCATCGCTCATCGCAGAAGGCGCTCTCCTTAGCCGACCGCAGATGCCATCACCCACAGCTCCACTGCTTGAGGTTGACTTAGCAGAACCTGGCCAAGTTGAGTCCTGGAAGGGTTTACAGTTCTTGTTAGGACAGTTAACCACAAACTCCAAGATTGTATTGAAAAAGGAATGCTTCACGCCTACTTAGCAATCAAAGATAAAAAGAATCGCAGTGTGATTTACATTTCTCACCAACATCAGACTGCATATGGATGAACTAAACCTGAAGTTCCAAGAAAAGGAAAAGCATTTTTTGTAGCCTAACTGAACAAGGTGAAATTTTACATTGAAATTGAAACTGTTTTATTATGTACATCAATAATAATGTTTGAACTCATTTTCAAAAATGAATAAACATGCAGATGATTTTAATCATAATAAACAATGTTATATAAACTTGCTGGGAAGTCCTTAAGAACATTTTGATGACTGCTTTGTTGATGTTGATAAATGCAGAATTGCTTTCCAGTTGTACAGAGTATCTTTGAAATCAACGCCATTAATTCTGAATTGACAGGAATTAGTAAATTTACTCAACTTGAATAGATGTAGTTTTGAAATTATTAATCCATTTTGATTCAAGGTCAAATCAATTCCAAAAAGATTAAACCAATTTTGTCAGTATGTTTGTAAAAATATTAAAGATGAATAATTATTGGTACTTGTCTAGTTATTGAGAAAATTTTAAGTATGTTTAGAATAAACTGGACTTCTGAATTTTTTTTACCTATAAATGATATGAAATCTAAGTTGAGATTGTTTTTGATGACAATTTGGTGTAATTGAATTGATACATACTGTAAATATAAAATACACACCAGTTCAAAGACTTGTAAACCTTTGATATCGAGGATAAATTAGGTTAAATAAGATATATTTTAATAATATATCTGAAGATTAAATATATCTAAGAATATATATTATTAGATATATTTAATGATATATCTGAATATATAAAGAAAGTAATCTGTCCCTTCTTACTTTGTGTAACGCGGCTGTCGTTACTGACTCTGTGTCCTGCGCTGCTTTAGACAATGCCCAGTCACCCGAGGCCATCCCAGGTGACCAGCTGTGGGAAAGCTGGAGAGCAGCATAAATGATATATATGATAAAGGTTAACTTTAGTAGTTTGGTTTTTATTTCCTTTCCTTTTATTTGATTGCTTTGATATTTGGCACTAATCAACTTATGTTTTATATGAAAATCCTTGGAGATTGCTTTTAAAAAATTTTTATTTTTAATTCTAGTAAAATATCCATAAAATCATTTTAACCATTTTAAGTGGGCAATATTTGACATGAAGTACATTGATAATACTTTGTAACTTTTATCACTATTTCCAGACTATTTTCATCATCCCAAACCAAAGCTCATATTTAGTAATAATTCCCCATTCCCCATTCCCCCTGCCGCCATCAACACTATTCTGCTTTCTGTCTCTATGAATTTGCTTATTCTAAGTATTTCATATAAGGGAAATCACACAATATTTGTCCTGTTGTGTCTGACTTATTCTGCTCAGCGTGATGCCTTCAGGGCACCTTGTGTTGCCCCCCCGTAGGAAAACTACTTCTTTGTGTAGTGGATCAATAGACCATGTTGTGGAAATACCACGGTTTGCTTATCTGTTCACTTGCTGACAGACACTTTACTTGCTTCTTTCTACCTTTTGGCTATTGTGGATAATGCTTTGATGAAACTGGTGTGCAAATAACTTTCAGTTGTTTTGGGTTTATATCTAGGAGTGAAATTGCTGGGTCACATGGTAATTCTGTGCTTAACTTTCCGGGGAGCTGCCGTGCTGTTCTCCCGGCAGCTGCGCCACCTTCTATGCCATGACGAGCCTTGGCTTCCCGTCCTGCTCCCCTCTGGCCTTCGCTGGAGCGGCCCATCAGAGGCGACGTCACTGAGGTGGTTTCTTAGGGGCCAGGGGATAGTGAAGCACAGAGGTGAGGGCTACAAGGCAATCGGTGTTTTTTTTTTAATATTTAAAAACTAGTTATTCTTTTATTTTTGTTGTATGACTGGAAAAAAAGAGATCCCTATAGACCACATTTGATGATTTCCTGTCGATTGAACCAAGACAGCAGCCACACATTGGTCTAATGGTGGGGCGTACACTGAAAGCATTCTTCCAGCGGCCTGGAGTCAAAGCTGGTCCTGGAAAATGACAGAGTTGTTGACTGGAAAGTTATCCGGGGAGCAGAACCTGGCTGTCAGCAGTTGGCCACGTAAGTGATTGCTAGGTAGGCAAACATTTCTGTGGCTATTTCACCGGCAGTTCCAGATTGAGAGAGATGGATGTGACAGCAGCCACGGTCAGCAGTGAGCGTCTTTGAGGAGTTGACTGTTTGCTGCTCGCGACGGCCACGTGAGCTGCAGGGACAGAGCCCTCTGCTTACCCCAGAGCCGTGCAGCTGTGGCTGGATTCACCTGGATCTTCGGTGTTAAGTTTCTGATCTCGACTCGGTCTTGCTGAACCGATCATGTCTCAAAGTTAGCATCGGAGTCATTTTTAGCAAGCTAATGCTTATGCTTCTCATGACAAAAAAATAAGGTATTTTGTATTTGTAGTGAATCATATATGGTATTTCTCAGATGGAGTTTTTCTGGACAGGTCTTGATGACAACTATTTTGAGTTTTGCAAGGGAATGTCTTATAAGAGTTTTGCTTTGTTTTGTTTTTGAGAATTCCTCAGGGTTCAACTGATCCCATGAAATGTAAATTTCTGTCAGTGTTTTACTAAAGGTACATAAAGCAGAGTACATCCTAGTTTCTATAGCAGTAGGGAATTAAGGTGTCTTTATTTTTCTTAAGTTCTGCATGCATTCCTTCATGTTCTGGAGATTCAGAGACTTACAGTAAATAGAATACTTGGCTTTTTCATCAGATGTATCTCTGAAAGATAAATCTTATACATTTGAATTTCACTTTAGAATATACATTAGTCCTGGAATTTATTTTATAGTTTTAAGTATTGTCAGCTTTTCTACTCTGTAAGGTCTTCATGTTTTTAGATCTTGTTTCTTTTTAGCTATTTCACTATGCTGTCAGTTCTGCCAGAACATATGCATTCCTAAACATCTCTGTGCCATGCAGAATTGCCCAGTAAAAAACACTACAGTAAATATGGCAATCTGCCCTTAGAACTGGCCTGAAGTTTGCTTGTGGAAGTGGTATCATAAGGGTTAAAGCTTGTGACTATTGAGAAATTGTGGAAGGAGGGTTATCTGAAATTGGTCAGAAGCTTGAAACATTTTTGTGGGTGGGTATGTCTCACAGCAAGGCGCTCTGGGGAAGGGAGCAGGATATTTGAGGTATGTGCATATTTTGTGTGTTTCTATTCGGCTTGGTTCAGCTGGGTGCAGTTTTCTGTGTGCCTCGTATTTCTGGGAGACAATTGTGCATAAACAAACAGGAAATTTCTATTATGCTCAGATTGCCCCATAATATATCAATTGCATTTGAACGAATTAATGTTTTCAAAATAAATATTATAGAACAGACTGTATATACTTTTGAAATACAGAATGTTTTTTAACTTCATAAAGTAGTGTTTTAGAAACTTGGATTATATTACTTATCCGACCCAGCATGGCACTTACCCTTTAAACAGCTATTCTCTGCAGAAAAGGACTATCCTGGAGCATTTTTCTTAGGTTACAAATGCTTGCCTGCTGGTGCTCTGGTACCCTGGTTTGTCCTGATCCTGTCACTCACCAGCCTTTCTCCACATCCCACATCTTCCTTGCCCTTAGATGGACCACATCCCATGGTCTCCTTTGTGAGGTCTGGGGAAGGGAGCTGTGCCAGCGCTGCGGTGCTGCAGCCTGAGGCCCTGAGGGGACATGGAGGCACCTCTCCAGCCTGGGTTGCTGGCCACCGTCCTGGGGGCCCGGACTCTGGGTGCAGCCACGTCACAAGGGCAGGACAGGACCCACACCCACGAGCAGCCTCTGCAGTACCCGCAGCTGTCCAGCTCCAGGCCAGAAAAGGAAATGCCACTTTTTTTTTTCAAACAGTTTTAAATAATAGTGGTATATAATAAACATTCTTGTCTTATTCAGGATTTTAACATCAATGTTCATGTGTTTCACCATTAAGTATAATACTGGCTTTGATCTAAGTTGGCTATTTATTTTCATGTTAAAATCATATACTTAAATTCATAACAAACTGAAAGTTTTACCAGAAATGTGACCAAAAAAATGAAAGCAATCAAATGAAGTTGTCAGATGGTATTTGATTTACTTCTCTCTTGCGATTTAAGATGGGAAGCAGAAATCCCATCTTAAATTCTACATATTTAGCCTCTGTTTCATCTGTTAAATAAAGACAGAAAGAAAACGTTAACAGTGCTTCCCCTGCTCCCTGCTCCATTTCCAGGCTTTGTTAGTTTAATCTCGGGTGAAAGTCATTATTATGGACTTCAACATAAATTAATATATGTTTTTAATAATAGATGATTTTACTTTTACATGATTGAGTTCCTGATGTTTATCACTTGGTAATTGATTGTGAAAAGGACACATTCTAAGTGCTCAGTAATTTTTGGATGAATAGAAACATGGAATATGCACCATCATATAACCCTCTGACCCCTTCATCTGGGAAGCACAGGGTGAATCTCAGAGTGGGTGGCGCAGGCGGGTGGGACTTTTAAAAGCCTAGGAAGGAGATTTCAGGTGTTCACACAAGAAAGGCGTTGGGTTTGCTGTGAACAACTGTTGAAGAAATTAACTGGATTTGATGACTTTTGGTTAGTCATGGGGTCAGAGTAGAAAGTTTAAAGTGGTTTTTATGTTTTAACCTGAATAATACTACTGTTGAGGGAAATGAAGAAGCCGGGTGGAATACCTGTCAACAGAGAAGTCATGTAGGGTTCTGTGGGGCCAGCACTTGGGAAGCCATGAGGCTCTTTCACCAATTCCAGCAGACTCAAGGGAGGCAGCTCAATAGGGCGACAGCTACTGAGGGGAGAAAAGTGTATTAGGAGGGAAACAGGAAGGAAATAAAAGAATATATTCAGTTTTCAATATTTTTCTTAGTATTAGAGAAGGGAGAAAGAACAGTAGCTCAAAAGTGCAACACAGAATTGAGAACTTACTGATTATTATTATTTTAGTATTACAAAAATCTGAGCATGTTTGGCCAAAAAGGCAGGGAATCAGGGGCGTAGAGCAAAGCCCAACTGGAAGCAGGCTGGTGAGGTGGGATAAGAAAAGAAGGGTTTGGCAGGCTTCTCTACCACGTGCTTCATTCCTCTGCTAATAGGGACGCGTCCTTCCACCATCTCAGAAGTCCTGGTGGTTTATGTGTGGAAAGGAGGGAGTGTTCCAGGATAGCAAATGAGATTCGGACACACCTTGTTCAATTTCTACACATTTGTTTCTTTATTAGTCTTTTGAGTGTGTGTGTGTGAGTGTGCACGAGTCTGCCAGTCACCTGATGTCAGCCATCTGTTGGTTCCTTAATATTATGGCCACACAGACTCTGCTGTATTCAGGGAAGTTTACATTTTTATGTTTGCCAAGACCTCTTGCTACTATTATGTAGTGAATTAAATGTGAGAACAACTGGCTGTCTGGCAGTGTCTTTATAAGCAGCTTCCTGTATTTGTATCTGAGTGAATAAACCTGGTTTGCTCATTTATTGATTTACTTTTGACATGCAAAAAAGACAAGTCATGCTTATTCTACTCAAGCTTTCACATAAGAAATTGAACAAATGAACCCTAGGTGAAGACATTAACGAAAATGCTCTTAATGTTGTTTTATGTGCCCCTTCAATGCCCAGCAGGAGAAAAAAAATCTAAATGAAAAAATAAAAATTACCATTTTTAGAGTGTGTTTACTCTAAAAATGTGGAGAAGAAAATCCATCTAGGCTGACTATAAAGCAGAGAAGGAACCTCCCAGTTCCCTGGGGGTCTGGGAATCCCTCCGAAGTTGGAAGTCTCCGAAGACTCTGCAGCTCGGAAGGCGCCGTGTGCCCGCGCCTAGGCACAGCCCCTCTTCCTTCCGCTGTCCGCAGTGGGTGCCGCGCCCAGTCCCTGCAGGGCCGCCACGCCACGGCCGCGGCTGCACCTGGACAGGGAGACCGTGGGACGGACTCGGGGCAGCGCCTCGGTCGGGCTTTCCAGATCATAGAATACCTGGGTGAGAAGGAAGCTTGCTCATTTAGAGGACCAAGTCTTCCTTCCGCAGAACACAAGAGCCGGGTGGAACACCCACCCGCCTGCTTCCGGCCTCCACGCGGACTCGGAAATGAAGCTTCGGGAGGAAGGGCCGGTTTCCTCACTAAATGGGGCGCAGTGCCCGGCGGGGCGGGGGCGGGGGCGGGGGGCCACTTCCACCCAGATCCCGGGGACCAGGTACTTCTGCTCTCGGCTTGCCAAGGTGGGGATGCGCGGAGCCTCACATGCGGATGAGCGTGCGTGACTGTTCCCGGAGCCCATGGCGAAAAGGGGTCAGGATGTTTGCCGGTCATTTGAGCTTGTGTGGGGGCCCGGGGCCTCTCATTTCCTACATCCCTCGATGCCGACGCCGGACGGCGCGTGCACAACAGCCACGGGGTTTGCGCCCCATGAGCCCAAAGGCCCGCGCCCTGGACGGCTGTGGCCAGCGCAGAACCGCGGTGACAGTCAGGGCAGGACACGTCCTGGAGCTGGTCATGCAGGGAAAGTGAAAAGACACAGCTGTTCTTTTCCCCCAGGCGCCAAGTTCTAAGGGAAGATGATGCTTTATTTAGAAAACAAAGAAATTCAACGTGGAAAACCCTCAAACAATGGTGAACTCTCACTGAAGCTGCAAAATATGCAAGAGTTAGTCCTTGTTTCTCAGGCAAGCCCCCTGCCCCGGAGGGCAAGCCGCCTGTCTCCTGCAGGTGTTCGGGCAGATTTCTATCCTGGCTTTCCATAGAAGGAAAACGGTAGGCGGCAATGAGGGGAGTGAGGAGGAGCGCAAAAGAAGAACCCCGCGTGCAGGAAGCCGGGGAAAAGGAGAGCACGGAGCCTGGGGCTGTAAGGCCCGGAGCCAGCGCAGCCAGGCCTGCAGGACACGCGGCTCCACCAGCGGAGGTGAAGAGGAGCAGCCCGCCAGAGGCCACAGGCTCAAACCTCGGCGCCCAGCGACCCCTGCCCCTGACTGCCTGGCTCCCAGGGGCCTGGGGCACTGTAGAGGCTGCTCGGGCGACAGTGACTTCATCAGGAAGGTGCTGCTGAAGGGGCTCTGATTATGAACTGATTGTGGCATCTGCCAGAGCCCTGGGGTCCCCCAGAGCAGGTTTTCTCAGGCTTGTCTGCTAGAGGTTCTCTGGGATTCGAGTTTGGCAATTTGCCACTCGGAATGAGTCCCCCAAACAGACAGAACTTGTTGGTGCTATTTGACACACTGCACAGCAGGCCGAGCCCCCTCAGGAAGCGTAACGACTCTCGGTGACATGAACTCTACTGTCACAGTCACCTTTCTGTTCTTTCCCTTGGTTGGAGCCCCGACACAGGACGTCGGCTTTTGTTTCTCACGACTCCACTGTCTTCTCCAAAGCCTGGTGTTTCAGTTTCTCTGGGCATGACTCAGCATGAAGGTCTGCGGCTCCTGGACCCGTGGTTTTTAGCTTCCATTATCTATGTTCCCAGGTAGTGGGTGGAGAATGGGACGAATCTTCACAAGGCCACACTGAAGATAAAGGAAACTCGGCCCCCACACTGGGCAGCTCTCCCCGGGTTTTCTGTCAGCTCTGCTGGTCAGCTTCCTCGTTGGTTTGCTTCTCACAGATGCCATGCGTCCTCCACGCAGAGCCCACCACCCTGGTCTGCAAATCTCTCTCTCTAAAAACAGTGCCAGGGTCCGGAACTGGAGGAAGTGGAATGACCCTGAGCCTCTGGGTAAAGCAGAAGGTCCCTGAGGACTCCTGCAAGGATGGAACGAGGAGGAGTGTGGCAATGTGGAGAGCGGAACTGGCCTTGATGCGGAACTCGTTGCTGGCCTGTGTGGTCCCAGGGTGGTCACCCCGCAGCACACTTTCTTGTTTGACTCTTACTCTGACCACGTTTACCAGGGGCCACGGAACACACTCTACCCTCCAGGAGCCCCCAGCTCTGAACACTGACGTTTAGCTTTGCTGTCTTCATCATTGAAAATAACGTGTGCTCACGTGTCTCCCATCGGTTTGGATGTTATTCACTTCTATTTGATAAGAAGAAATAAAATTTCTTCTGCTAATAAAATTCTGTGGACTTCCTCGTTCCATGTGAAGCCACCCTTTTGGAAGGAGAGGTGCTTAACTCGTGGAGCCCAGGCACACACGTGAAGTGACAGGCTCTGTATTGAAGGATGCTCTCATTTCCCCCGCATCATCCTTGGCCATTATGGGGACAGTGTGTTGTTCAGAACTGGAATCTTTCACTTTAGTAAGACCAAAGGAGAAACCCAGGCATTGACCATCTCTGATAGATGTTTTCATATTGCAGTCATCTTCAGGGGCTGAGATGTACTTTTGTACCAAAATGCTGGGCATCTCCTGTTTCGTTGCTGCGACCCGGCTGCTCACCTGTGGACAGACCATTCAGGGAACTCACCTGAGTGGTAGAGTCTAGAGCAATTTTCGGTGGGTACATCGGCTCCTCTTCAGGCACCGAGAAGCAGCAGAGCAAGCTGGCTGCAGAGACCACTTATTATTGTTTTAGTGACACATATTTATAGCTCTGCTTTATATTTAACATAAGAAAAGTAGATTCAAGGAAATTTTCCTGAAGTTAGGTATGTTATTTTCTATCTTTCTTTTTTGTTTTTTTTGTATGCTGTTTGGTGGGGTCACATTTCATTATTTTTCCATGTGAGTATCCCACTTTTGTAGCACCATTTCTTGAATTTCTGTTTGTTTTGCTTGTTTGTTTTTTGGGAAGTTCATGGATCAGGAATCGAACCCGGGTCTCCCACCTGGAAAGTGGGAATTCTACTACTGAGCCATCGTCGCACCCCCTATTTTCTATAGGTCAGAAAACACGACTAATGCACACAACTACAGCGGCTCACCAAATGCTGCTGAAAGTTTGCATAAAATTCTGTTTGAGGAATCCCATGTTTTCTTTTTATATAAAGAAGATTAATGTTCATGGACTCGCATCCATCCTGTTTCAGGATGGGGTCTGGAGTGCTCCTACTGTATGATAAATTACTACTTTGAAATATTTTGTTATTTGAAGAATTTTTAGGGCAACTTAGATAATGTTTTAATGTATGTATTTGCTACTTTTTAACTTTTGATTAAACATGCTTTAAAGACTTTTTCCTTTTGTCAGGCCCTAGAGATCAATGAAGTACATACGTATTCTTTTGTTTGCATGTAAAATGACAATTTTATGTTTTGTAAATCCCAAACATTCCATAGCTCAGAGGATAGGCAGGAATAGCTTGCCAGGAGGAAAACTCGTTTTCTTGTGGACTGTAGCGCTAAGGAGCATTTTTATAGGGCCCATGCACCTTTGGATTTAGCGCATTAAGGAGCTCTGTCCCAGGTGAACCAACACGGGTTCCTTTAATCCTGTGAATGGCACTTGCCTTGGTAGCATTGCCTGTGCACCTTTCACATCCTAGTAACATGTCTCATCCCTGTGGAATGGATCTAACGGCCTGTGTCATCACTCATTTTAACCTCCAGCTCCACAGCTTTATCTGGGAACCCGAAATGACGAAAGCTCTGAGAACAAATTAAAAAAATTCATTTAGCAGCAAAACTTAACTCGAGCTGATGTGAGGCTGACTATAGTGTTTTGTTCTTATCTTGTGTCGTATGATTACTCATACATTTAATTGCAGAGATATGAATGTGTTTGGTTACGAGGCAATGCCAGACCTTGCGGTAGATGTTAGTATGTAAACAGCATATACGCCATGTTACCTTTCTAAAATCAATTTTTAAAAAATCAGCCTTCCAAGTAATCTGTTAAGGAATTATGGTACTGTATAGGAACATTTCTAATTCTTGCTTAGGTAAAAGGCCAAAACTGTAAGATATTTCTGTAGGGGAGAATGATTAAAGGTGGATTTATAGAATAAACAGTGTATACATAGAACAGTAGATTTAGAATCAGTAAGGGGCTATTTGTTAATGAAAGTGAAATGTGTATATTCATGACACAGACCCCAATAACAGCTGCGTGCATACGATGTCCTGTCTTGCAGGAGTTGGCTGTGTCAGCAGTCCCAGGTTTCCATCTCACTTGCTGCCCACATTTGGAAGGTGCAGGCATGGGTCCAGTGAGCTGGTCATCAGAGTTTAAAATCAGAGTTCTGTGTGCGTGGGACCAGTTTTGCTCACTTTTGTGCTAACATCTCCCAGTGAAATGAGATATCGTTTAATAAGGAATGTTTTTCTCACTTTGTAATTTTAGATGATTTGTTTAAAAGGATAGTATGTTGAAAATTAAAAACACCCTTCAGGAAAGTTCTAGATGTGTAATTACAATTTAAAAAGTCCAAACCAAGGTCATGTAGTACCCCTTGAGCATTAATTTTCCCATATTGTATTCTACATCTGTATTTTTAAAATATTTTAAAAATATTTTAAAAATATCTTTATGAGATGAAAAAGGCAATGGAAAAATAGTTTTGGTCAGTTTCCTTATGTGTTAAATTCTTGATACAAGTTTGATATATCTATACAGAACAGTAAAAGGGCACTTAAGCAGCTCTGTCGTAAATATGAAATGACATGAAGAAAATGGCTGAAATGGGCTATTGAAACATTAGCTTTTTTTAAAATAAGAGAAACTAATTAGTTTTGTAACCCAAAAGGAAGCCTTCAAATTTATAAAGAACATGTAGCAGATCACTTCCCTTCTGTTTTCCTACCTCCTCCTTTACTTAATCTAAGTGAATAACTAAACCCCTGACAGTAAGTGTTATGTTTAAATCATATTTAAAGGCCTGCATACTACTTATATAATTAGCCTTACAGGGAGATTATAAATTGTCATTTATGAATAAGAATTTTCATGTTACATTTTATTTATCAAATAAAGTTATTAAAATTACTAATAGCGAGGAGGGTTTCCTTTAGTCCATTTAATTTACAATCTAATAGTTTCTGCAATCACTGGTCCAGAACCTGCGCTGCAGGGTCTTCCTTTTCTAGGTCTTCGTGCTCCGCCCTCAGGGCTCTCCCTTAGGACTGGGAGAGGCTTCCTGGAGGGCCAGACTCCACGGCGCGGTCTGCAGGCCGCATTCACCCACGTACAGAGGCTTACTTAAAGTGAAGTTTAGGTTTTACCAGAAGTGTGGGGAAAAAAGGAATTCTGTTTGCCTATATGCTATTTAATAGTAACATCAAATATTAAAGAAGCACACAACTGCCTTGAAACAAGTGAAGGAGTCTGTGTGTTTCCTTTAAAATGCCGTGTACGCAGCTCGCGGCAGGACGCTAACCCGTGTGGCGAACAGACTGCCGAGGGGTCTGTCCTTCCATCTGCCCTGTCCCTGAGCTCGCCCACCCTGGTCCCCAGGCCTGCGAACCAGATGCTGTGCCGTGGCCATGGGCTGGGCCTTCTGAAGATGTCCTAGGGTCGCTGGTCGGCGTATCTCGAGGTGTTCTGGAGACAGGGCACCCGGCGGCCTATCCAACCCCACGTGCCTTTGAAAAGCTGGTTCGGAGACAGGAGGGAAGGGGAGAGCGGCCGATGGTGTCCAGCAGCGGACCGTGTCCCCAGCCCGGCGAGCCTGGGCGCGGCTCTTGCGCAGCCTGCCCGGCTGCCTCGGTCACTGAGCCGAGAGCGCGCGGCCTGCGCCGAGCCTGCCTGCGGGCCTCCGGGCCGCGCCGGGCCTCCGGGCCTGTCTGCGCCGGGCCTCCGGGCTGCGCTGGGCCTTCCTGCGCCGGGCCTGCCTGCGCCGGGCCTGCCTGCGCGGGAGCTGCCTGCGCTGGGCCTCCGGGCTGCGCCGGGCCTCCGGGCTGCGCCGGGCCTTCCTGCGCCGAGCCTGTCTGCGCCGGGCCTCCGGGCTCCAGGCCGCGGGGAAGTCGCGCGCGTTCGTTTGGGCCCACCGATGTATAAGGTTTACCTAGGGGTAGAAAACTAGCTAGAGACTCGGGTCCTGGGTGTTAGATTCCTCAGCTGCTCCAGGGCCGCCCGTGGCTCCCCATTTCGGGAACGTGGACGCCCCCGGCCTCAACCCCCTCCAGCCCGTCTCGGCTCCGGCTTACCTGCCCAGTCGGACGTCGCGGCCTCAGGGGGCCCGCGGGCCTGGAGCCCTTCCCTTGCACCAGCAGCGGCTCGTGGGTGTGACTTGCGGCCGCAGGCCACCACGCCGAGGGCAGGGCGAGCAGCGCCCAGGGCAAGCGTTAGGCTGGAATTCCGGCGTCCAGGCAGCAGCCAGGGACCCAGATCCTAGGGGTAGTGTAACGGTGTGGGCTCGGGGGCAAGGTCTGCTTGGTTCAAATCCTTGCTGCAATTCTCAACCAGTTGTGAAACTTTGAGCACGTTATTTAAAATACGTCTGCCTCAGTTTCCTCATCTTTAATTGGGGTTAATAAATGGCACCTACTCCAGGATGGTTTTGAGGAGTGAATCACATATGTGTGAAGTTGCTTAGCAAAGTGTCTGACAAATGATAAATACCCAGTGTGACAGTTAGCTGTTGTTACTTGTTTTTTAAAGTAGGATCCTTTTCTTTGTTGCTTTGATTTTCCTAAGACAAATTTGACTAAACCCAGAGCGTATGTTCAGTAAAGGTGACATGAAGCTGATGCATACGGGAGCCTTTTGTCCTGTCGCTTGGATGGAAGTGGGGGCTTGTTCTTCTCCAGGCAGGCGGTGTGGTCTCAGCTTGGCGCAGGTGTGCAAGGGCAGCTGCAGGTGTGCAAGGAAGAGGGCCGAGGGCACAGCGACGTGATAGGTGACTGGTCAGCACGTGAAAGGCCTCATGTCATGCTAAGAAGCTTGGCCTTGTGGTGGGCGCGGGGCAGCGTTTCAGCAGGCACTGGGATGAGGAGATGGGTGAGGAGAGAACCCTGACAGCAGTGGGAGCGGTGGGCTTGACAGATTCTGAGTTAGGGTAGAGAAATACTCCACTTTGAATATGCCCTTTATGTTTAGATGGTGGATCATTATCCAAGCATGAGCAGGCCCTAAATCCAAGAGCTTTTCCTGATGTCTTAAAATGGAAAACAGAAGCTCTGATGGAGCAAGGGTGGGTCAAGCAGTCCTGGTAGGAGCTCTTGGTCAGGGACTTTGAGTCAGGAGCAAATCCAGGTTTGAAGGAGAGCTGAGTCCACGGGTAGCTGAGTCAGGAGATCAGTTCACGAGGGGTGTGTAACGTGACCCCGGGAGTGTAGACCACCTCCTGGCGCCCTCCCAGAGCGGGGGCTGCTGGCATGTATGGGGCCAAGCAGCACCGGTCAGCAGGGATGGCACTGGCGGCATCTGGCCTTGGACAAACCCAGTGGCTTGTGGCTGTAACCCTGTCAGAAGGGTCGAGGTTGGGGAAATGGAATCCAACGAGTAGAGAGAAATCCTAGGATGTGGGGCGGGTGGGTTGGGGACACAGCAGCTGATGAGGAGGCTGGGAATGAGGTCTGAGACCAGAAATGCACTTACGAGACTCTGAGGCTGCAGAGCAGAGCTGGGTGGTGGCCAGGTCGACTCAGCTGTTAACAGCGAGGCCCAGTAACCTAAGTGTCCTTTGTCCTTCCAAGCATGGGACGAGCTGATCCCAGAGGGGCTTCTAGAGTGTGGGTTCAGGGGCTTCCCAGCAGGGTCAGGAGGTGCAGATGGCTTTAAAGCCCCACACCTCTGGAAAGAAGCATGTTCCTGAAGACCCTTTCCCATGGAGGGCCCCGATTCTTTTCCTGAGGGGCTTTCCCCCAGGGAGGCGTTCCTAGTCCATTGACTCTCTTGGGGGTGGGGAGGAGAATTTAACATCTGCAGTAAAATCAGGGCTGGGGGAAGAACCTGGCTTCTTTATCGGAAAACATCCTGGGCTGCAGGTCCTGCGTCCTGGGTTTGGAGAGCATCCCTGCCTGGCCTTGTGCTGCCAGAGCTGTCATTGATGCCGGGCACAGCTGGGTCTGTGGCCGGGAGCTTCGCATTGCAGGGACGCCTGGGCAGCGTGGGTGGTGGAGGCGTTCGCCCAGCATTGGGGGTGGCCTGAGGCTGTGGTTCTGTTCTCCAGGATAAGGAGAAATGAGAGCTTTAGCCAGAAGTTCTGAGTGAGGAGACCAGCAGAGATCAGCTGGGGGCCTCCTTTCTCTGAATACGCTAACTCTTGGGATGCTTTGTAAATTGCCCCACTGCCCCTGCTCTGTGGCACCCTGTGGCCTTCTGTGAAGCACAGGCAGTGTCACATGTGCCTTTTCCCGCTGCACCGTGGCAGTGCAAGGAGAGAGCCTGGGGCTCACCTTGTGGGCCGTGCGTGTGTGGGGAGGGTTGGAAAGGATCCTCTGCTTTCCCCTTTGCTTCGTACCATGTAATGTTGTTTCATTTGAGAGTCTGTGCTCCTTTCTGTGGTTACTTTAAACGTGGCTGACTGCCTTTGTCTGCCTTGGATGAACCCCTTCTAGGGGATTGGTTGGTCTGATTCTCTCCTATTCGCTATACTTTTAAGATTTCAATTTTATTTGTGTTCAAGGCTCCTGAATCAACACTTCCACCTTTGTCTTTCATTCTCTCTTTAGATCTGTTCTTTAATTCCAAACGGGAATTCCTTTCTATAAATGAAAACCACCAAGTTGAATACCAGGCTTGTCTCTTTTTGTCTCCTGTTGCCCTTCAAACAGGCATTGCCTTTTCCGTTTTCCGTTAGCATCAATGATACTGATCGCTGAGGTTCACAATTTTGGGGAATTTTCCACTCTTTTTGACTGTACAAAAACATCAATTTTATAAACAAATTATATCTTATAAATTTAATGTAACAAACAGGCATTTATTTTGTGTTTATCCATTTTTCATTTTTATAGTCATTGCCTCATTCCAGGCCTTGTCATTCACACCCAGATCATTGTAATAGCTTATTTCCTTTTTCTTCACCCCTGTACCTTTTGGTGTTGTGGCGCCTGGTGCGTGATTGTAGTCTTGGCCAGGCTAATGCGGTGGTGTAGTCGGGGTTATGCAGCTGGTCATAAGGGAAGACACAGGCAGCGTTTGGAGAATCCTATAAGCTGGGTCCCTCTGACCTTCACGTGAGAGGTCATCGCTGGAGCACATGCTCCCCAAGCAGTGAACATGCAGCCGCACATGTGGGTGTTCTGCACAGGAAGCCCATTGGAGACTCAGCATCCGAGGTTTTACCTGGGGCTTGTAGACACCCTCCGCTTTGCCTGTGCCGAGTTCCATACTCCCAGAAGGAAAGCAGGTGTCCAGCATAAGCCATTATTATTTGCCCACTGAAGGACCTTGCCTGTTAACTGGGAATGCTCTGAGAGCTAAGTTCTAAATCCTAGCCACAGCACTCTCAGGCCTGCCTTATTTCCTCTTTTCTGCACCCTTTCTCTAGTGGAAGCTTTTCATAATGCAATCTTCTCTGCTCCAACATTTACTTTTCACTTTGATCTGTCCTCGGGACTCTGCACGGTACTTTATGCAGGTGTATACTGAATGTTTTTGGATTGAATGAAGTTGATATGTATGCCAACTTTATAATAATCAGTACATTGCTTTGTGACTTTTGCTGTTGTTGTTTAATTTTGCATTTTGTGTTTTCCATTTCCTGATGATGTTACTTGAATAAAGGGACTATGCTCTAAAATTCAATTTGTAGATTTTCATAGTGTATTTTCATAGCCACAGTGTATGTTGTTCAGTAAAAGCTGTTTACTGATGAGAGATGTTCCTTTTAGAATTCTCAGCACAGAATCAAGATCGTTGGATGATTCTGGAAAGGAAAAGGATAATCCTTAGTGACTGGGAGTTATTCAGTTGCTTTAGATGCATTTGTTTAATGCAATAATAATACATTTGTTTCTGTATTGTCAAACATTTTAAAGGTGTGAATGGAGTACAATTAGATATAAAAGTGTTGGGTGGATTCAATTTTAATTACTATAGAAAAATATGCGTTGGGAAAACTCTAAAACACAGTGAATAAAGCAGATTGAGATCAATGGAAAAGTGGGTAACTTTTCATTTTTTGCCCCTGCAGACTCCATATAGTTCTTTTTGTTTTTCAGTATTTATGTAATCATTGCACAGAAGTTTTCAGATAAAAAGCACCTTCTTTTTAAAAATCCTATCAAAAGTATGTTCTCTGGATCTTGGAAATTATTTTATTTTACACGACCAACTCTTTCAAATGATTTCATATCTGATGATTAGAATTTTGCTACCCCAATTGTTTATTATCATTTAACATATTTTGGATTCCCTTTTAATATGCCACAAGGAAAATTTGCAAAGGCCAGCTACAAAGCTGGAAGTCTCTACATGTCTCAAATCTTTATTAAAAAAAATCAGGCATAACCAAAATATGGTTTATATGTACAAAGGAATATTATTCAGTCATAAAATAGAATGAAGTTCTGATATATGAATATACATCTATGAACCTTGAAAGCATATGGTAGTGAAAGAGCACATATTGTATGATTTCACTTACATGAAATATCTAGAATAAACATTCATAGAGACAGAAATTACAGAAAGTGGATTAGAGGTTACCAGGGGTTGGTGGGGAGAGGTTTGAGGAGTTGTTGCTTGAAGGGGACAGAATTTCAGTTTTGGATGAGAAAGTTTGGTGATGGATGGTGCTGATGATAACACACTGTACATGTAATTAATGCCACTGACTTCTATATTTAAAAATGGTTAAGATGGTAAAGTTTATATCATATATGTTTTCACAATTAAAAAATGGACAATACTATAGGTTCATCAAATTTTTAACCAGGTTTAAAGTTTTGTTCATCATTGTTGCTGGATCTTATGGATGCTGCCAAACTACTGGAATGCATGCTGACTTTATTAATGGGGTTTTCTAATTTTCTGGTGAAATCTGATTTCCAATACAAAAATCAGAAAGTTAACACGAATCTACTAAGCAGCCAAGAAAGATACCACAGAGTTTATTCCCATGTGAAGGCCATGCACGCTCTTTACAGAAAACCATGAAACAAGCAGGCATGGTGAGCTAATGTCAGTGGAGTTCACACTATTCTTTTCTTTCTGCTTTAGTCTTTATGTGATAACAAAGTTGTCTGTTCAAAACTGTCACTGAAATCTGAGTATCTTAATGCTTTGCAAAACTATAGAAAGGGTGCATATCTATGCTGTTAAGCCTCTCATAAATTTATAATGAAAAAGAAGATGAACTTTGGGTTTGTTCTTTTGAAAATGGAGCCTAATTTTATAAGTACTTTCACAGGCAAGATCTGGCAGTACTTTTAAATGTTTTGCATTTAATCTCTCATTACCTCCCAAATAATATTTTTGAACTTTTAAAGGAAATAAAGGCCGTGGCAATTGAGACACATTTGCTGAAATGTAAATGAATGAAGTCTTTATTGAGACCCTATCAAATGTAAGGGTTTCATCTCTGAGTTGTCGGTTGCCCAAGTACAGGATTTGCTTAGCGACACAAACCTGACCACGTTTCTCGGTTAAACTTGCATTTGTGTCTTTGGAGATGTGGTAGTTAGATTTAGTTGTCAGCTTGGCCAGGTGAAGGCACCTAGCTCTGTTGCTGTGGCCATGAGCCAATGGCATGTGAACCTCATCTGTTGCTCATTACATCTGCAGTCGGCTAGGAGGCGTGTCTGCTGCAGTGAATGATGTTTGATTTAATTGGCTGGTGCTTAAATGAGAGAGTTCAAGGTAGCACAGCCCAAGCAGCTCAGCATTCCTCATCTCAGCACTCGCAGCTCAGCCCAGGCCTTTGGAGATGCAGAAAGGAATCACCCCGGGGAGAGTTGCTGGAACCCAGAGGTTTGGAGAGAAGGCCAGCAGAGATCACCCTGTGCCTTCCCACGTATGAAAGAACCTCAGATGAAAGTTAGCTGCCTTTCCTCTGAAGAACTAATGAAATATATCCCCTTTTATTAAAAGCCAATCCGTCTCTGGTGTGTTGCATTCCAGCAGCTAGCAAACTAGGACAGAAGGTAACAGAACTTTCTCTAATACAGGTTAATTGGTTATAAAGGCAGCCTAAGCTAAGTGGTGAGAGGCGGCTACCAAAAAGACCTCTCTGATGGTAAGCTGCTTCAATAGAAGTACTGCTCCGATTACTGGTAGTAAAAGTCCTTACGTGCTGGTCATTCTGTCCCATGCCACAGGGCCTGGACTGGCTGGTGCGGATGCGTGGAGAGCAGGCCCCCTAGGCTAGTGGACAGGAGGCCATGGTGCAGGAAGGAGTGCTGGACTCGGAGAAGAGAGAACTAGGCTGGTGTCCTGCACTCGGGAATTTGAAGGGCTCTATGTGGAAGAGAAGATTACTTCTGAGGGTAGACTGGAGTTGGTGACAATCAGTCCCAAAGCGACAAGCCTTGATCAGTTGTGGGGAGGGTCACAACCTCTTAAGGGCATCTCTCCCTTGTTTAGAGTCCTTCAAATGAGGCTATCCAAATATTTATTTATTGCTGATATTTGTCCCTAGAAAAAGCTGACATGGCAGAAAAATGGTGTGTGTGTGTGTCTGCGTGCACGTGTGTGTGTGCATGTATGTGTATGTCTGCTCGCGCGCACGCTCTCAGCTGTGCCATTAAAGCAGAGTGCTTGTCTTTAAAATACGTCTCCTGGCCGCCGGGAACCTCAGTTTCCTCAGTTTGCTGATGTTCTTTAGGGGAGTGAAATGTCCAGTAGTGTGTAAGAGCTGCATGCATCTTATCTCATGTGATGCCTGCACAGTTTCTGTGAGGTGGCAGGGCACAGGCAGTCACTCCGTCGCAGAGTTCAGGAGACTGAGGCTGAGCAGGAGGCAATGACCCGCCACCCAGAGACCGGTGGAGCCGTGGTGACCCATGGCCTCTTGCTTCCTAATGCAGTATTTTACCACTCCAGAACATTCTTCGGAGATTCCTCACAGCTGGAAATATTAGGGCCCTAAATATTTATAGCAAAAAGGAGACTTTATTTCCCGCATCAATCCTTTTAAGTAAATTATCAACCATGTGTATTATATTCAGACTGATGTTCGGGAAAGACACTGGGGTGTGTAATAGCCTCGGGTTTTTTCTCGGTTCGCTTTCTTATTCAAAGGTGGGGAATCCATGGGTCAGATTATCAGGTAGGACCCTTGGAGCAGGGGAGCTGCGGGACTGCTTAGAGGCAGATGAGCTGCACCGATGTGTGCGTGTGTTTATAAGCACCAAAACCAGCAGTAATTTTAGATGAAAGCCTTTAGAAACAAACAAAAAACCCAGGCTCTTTGCTTGGAAATTATGAATCACACCCGTTTCCTAGTGGTGAGCCTTGCTCGTCTCTGAAAGTGTCTCTCTCTTTGGCATGAATCTGACAAACGTGTGCTGTCAGGATTGCTCACTCTACCACACCATACTTGCTTTTTTGCATGCTTTTTTGCTGTAGTCTAACAAAACTGACGGTATGGCATGTGTGTTCACTTCAGTTGAAAATAATTGCAGAAAGAATGCCTGTAATTTAAAAACAAAAATATGATGACATTTCTACTCCAAAGACATCCATACTCTAATAAATCTTAATGCTTAAAACCACATTCTTTAGAAAGGAAAACATATTTTCTTTAATAAATAAATCATATAACATTATGCGTTGGGATTTCTCATCAATGACATCTTGGCCTCCTTTTTGAAACTGCCTGTATTTTACCGCCATTGAATTTGACCACGTGTTAAATAAAATTCAGTCTACTGATTACATTTTACTGTGTCTGGGGACAAATCTGGCCCATTAGCTTTGCCCTTGGAACCTGACGGCATGTATATAGCAAGTGAAAAATTCCTTAGGCATTTGAAATGATTGAAGGAAAATAATACAGTAGCGTTGCAGATCCTTCTGTGAAAATTAACCATCCTAATAATAAGTAAGCATCTTTTCTGACTATTGTTGACCGACTTTATCCAAGAAAATATTTAAATTTAGAGAAGAAAGATTTGTATTGAATACTAATTATTTCCAGTTTTCTCTTTCATGTACATGTTAGGGCTTTCTGTAATTGGACTGACTCTTTTTATGGTTTCCTCTGTCCTATTATGGGTGGGAGGACAAAATCAAATGTGATTACATTAGATGCATTGCATTCAATACTGCTAACGAGTAGTCTGGAAAAGGTATAGCTCCCTGGCAGCAGCGACCAGCACAGTTTGTCCTGGCATTTGTAGGGGGACGTGGATGGCACACTTTGCAGAGGCTGGGAGAGGCCACGCTCTGTGCAGAGAGAATTCTCTTCGAATGCAGTGTGTGAAGTTACAGCATATAAAGGTTTCCATTTCACAAAGGAGTTTCTCTCCTCTTCCACTCTAGCTAACCCGATTGGTAAAGCTGGTGTAAGAAGCCTGTGCAAATCAAACAGACCGTAGAAATGAGATGGTTTTACTTCCAAATGAGAACGCTGACTTTGTTAGAGACCCCAGGAATGAAGAAGGAGGTTCTAAGTAGAACTATAACCGATGTGTTTCATTCCCATGAAAGAAGATGGAATTTGGAAAACTACTTTTGTGAGGGAAAAAATACTGTTTGACTGCAAAGGTTGCAAAGATGCTGGAACATGGCACACAGGAATTTTGAATTTTCTTTATTTGACTATAAAAATGTTCAGTTTATTACCTCAGGGCTTAATATCAAATTAAAACAGACAAATGGGGACTTTAATAGTAGCCATCTGTCTTGGGCTGTTTTGATTTGGTTTTGCTGTAAAGAGGAAGGATGGGTTAGATTATCTTTGGATGTCTCTTTCAGAAGATATTTCAGTGTGGAGAATGCTGTGGTTGGGGCGGGAAGACAGAAGTCAAGCAAGTAGGTGATGAAACCGGAGAATGTAGGAGACTGAGATGGTGAAACGAAGGAAACTTCCAGCCCCTCGAACCTTGGGGAAAACAGATAGCCAGCAAGGGCTGAGTGGGCACATAAGAGCCATGTGGGGTGGGATGAGAAAGGGGCGTTTGGAATAAAACGGGCAGCAGCAGCTTTGATCATGAACAGGCTATTTCAAAGTGAGTGTCGAGAAAACAGAGTAGGTTGCTCCTTTTTGTTTGCATGGGCAGCACCGGGAATTGAACCCGGGTCTCCAGCGTGACAGGCGGGAACTCCGCCGGCTGAGCCACCGTGGCCGCCCATGTGCTGCCTTTAGCAGTGCTGTTTTGAGAACGTAAGGACTAGGAAAGCAGGACTAGGAACTCGGGTGGATTGAAAGAGTCACATTTCAGAAGAATTTTAATATAAAATTAAAGTGTGCATTTTTCTTAAGCCCGAGAGTTGTGTGAGGAGGGTAGCCCACACCCACTGCACGCTCGTGACCTGGAAAGGACGATGAGTTACTAATACTGACTCATGGGGCATAGCTGGAGCCACGGGCCTGGGAAAAAGCTGAAATACGTAAAGAACAAACAATGCCCCTGGTAAAAATTCAAACGTGCCTTACTGTAATAAGCCACAGAGAAACCTCTGCATGTTTCACGTCTTTGAAGGAGGAATTCCAAATGTCAAACACATCTGATGTATGCTGTGTTTCAAACTCGGTAACACGTGGGTGACGACGAAGGTCCGTAAAGTGGTCCTTGTAAGGAGAGCAGAGCTCCTGAAC
>PVIY010030837.1:17749-30647 GCA_004026745.1 Myrmecophaga tridactyla | reverse complement strand
CCCCCCCCGACTCTGATCAGTTCTGGACCTTCGGACTTGTGTTTTTTCTCTGTAAACTGGAAATGAAAACGCTCACACAGGCGCCACATGCTTATAGATGGAGATAGTGGAACAGAGAGAGAGAGCAGGAGAGAGAGAAGGGCGGACTGAGGGAAAGAAGGAGAGAGTGGGAGGGAGGGAGCCAGGAGGAGTGATTTTGTGCATTTTTTAAAAACTTTTTAAAATTGTATATTATAATATATATACACAAAGCAAAGAAAAAAGCAATAGTTTTCAGAGCACTCTTCAACAAGTAGTTACAGGACAGATCCCAGAGTTTGTGATGGGCTACCATACCCTCATTTCAGATTTTCCCTTCTAGCTACTCCAGAACATAGGAGGCTAGAAGGAATGAATGTTTTTTATCATCACTATCCACTTTGTTTTTCTTTTTTTTTGTGTGATAAAAAACGTATATACAAAAAAGCAATAAATTTCAAAGCACAGCACAACAATTAGTTGTAGAACAATTTCAGAGTTTGGTATGGGTTACAGTTCCACAATTTTAGGTTTTTACTTCTAGCTGCTCTAAGATACTGGAGATTAAAAGAAACTCAATCCAATGATTCAGCAATCATATTCGTTTGTTAAACCCGACCTTCTCTGTATGACTCCACCATCATCCTTGATCTTTCTGTCCTACTTTTTAAGGATATTTGGGCTATGGCCATTCTAACTTTTTCATGTTGGAAGGCGCTGTAAGTAATATGGGGCAGGGAGATGGAACTGTTTGATGTTCTGGAGAGGCTGGCCTCTCTAAGTTTCGGGGCTTATCTGGTCCAGGGACCCATCTGGAGGTTGTAGTTTTCTGGAAAGTTAACTAAGTGCATGAAACCTTTGTAGAGTCTTATATATTGCCCTAGGTGTTCTTTAGGATTGGCTGGAATAGTCCTGGTTGGGGGTTGACAAGTTATGATAGGTAACAATGTCTAACTGCAGTTTGCATAAGAGTGACCTCCAGAATAGCCTCTGGACTCTATTTGAACTCTCTCAGCCATTGATACTTTATTAGTTACACTTCTTTTCCCCCTTTTGGTCAGGATGGAATTGTTGATCCCATGGTGCCAGGGCTGGATTCACCCTTGGGAGTCATCTCCCATACTGCCAGGAAAATCTTCACCCCTGTATGTCGTGTCCCACATAGGGGGAAGGGCAATGATTTCACTTGCAGAGTTGGGCTTAGAGAGAGTGAGGCCACATCTGAGCAACAAAAGAGGTTTTTGTGACTCAGAAGTAACTCTTAGGCATAACTATAGGTACACTAAGCTTCTCCACTACCTACATAAGCTTCACAAGAGCAAGCCTCAAAATCAAGGGCTTGGCCTATGGATTTGGGTGTCCCCAATGTTTGATACAGTATCAGGGGGATTACCTGATGGTAAAGTTTAATAGTTGCCTATTTTTTCCTCCCATCCCTCAAGGGACTTTGACAATACCTTTTGATTATCTGCTTACTATATAGTAGGATGTATCTAGGCATTACATTAAGCTATATAGGATTAAAGCCCCTCATTCTTATTCTGGGCTCCCTGTGTTTCAGTTGTTCAAATGATCTATCCAGAAAGGTTGAGTTAGACTATGCTACAGAAAATTTAGGTTCCAGACAAATTTAGGTTTAATCTGTTGTTATCTCTAAATACCTAAACTTCAGTTAGACATTGCTACTTATCATAATTTGCCAACCTAAATTAAATTTAGACTTTAGTGTCAAAGAGTAGGTGTGGTCCTAAAATGTAGACACGACTTTGTTCCTGTTTGTAGCAGCACAATATTCGATCATATGTATATGCCATTGTTCGCCAATCTACTTTTCAGTCCTTGCATCCTTCAGCTACCTGCATTCATTAGGCATCATGTATAATGCCCAAAGTCCGCAGTCCATCAACACTCTCAATTTTAGATAATTTCATTGTTGCCAAGAGAAAGATAACCAGTAAACACACCCTCACCAAATAGGAAATCTAAACCTCCCTTTAACTCTTGTCCCTCCCCCTATTACTTACCTCCACTGTTGCTGTGGTAGTCCTGATGTTTTCCTGTTAAACACAGCCCACAGCATGCAATGTCAGTTTTCCCCCATACCCTGGCCTTAAACACTCTTTGTACAAGAATCATACCTTTGAAGTGGTCTTGTGCATTGAGTTTTGAAAGGAAAGGTGAGGAGTGTTTCCACTGAGGCATGAAAGAGGGGTTACAGAAAACCAAAAGGAAGGAAGGAAGGAAGGAAAGAAGGAAGGAAGGAGGGAGGGAGGGAGGGAGGAAATAAGGAAAAGAAAAGGCTGACAGAGACATAGAGAAGAAACATTCATGTACTCATTCAGCAAACACTTACTGATGGCCCTGAATGTGCCATGTATTGTCCAGAAGCAAAGGGATAAAAATGTAAAAGACCATGATATTATTATGTCATCAGTGATAGGAACAAAATTCCTAGTTTTCCTTGACTTTGACCCACATTCACTAGGTTCCTTCCTCCCCTGCCCTTTTTAGCTTATCCTCCCAACTTGGTAGGAGATGAAAATGTTACTTTGCTTTCCTACCACAGCCTTTCAGCCTGGCCCCTCCAGGCTTTCTCACCCACCTGCAGTATTACCTATTGATTGGGGTCTGCTATGTGCTGGATGCCCACCTGGATGCTTCACAGCCCAATGGGAGAGACAGCCATAATCTAATTACAGCTGCGCAGTGGGGCCCTGGAGGTGACTTCCAGGAGAATTTTCCTAAGGGCTGTGGAGCCCAGAGGTGGGTCAGCTCCTATGTGAGGGGACACGGGAGGGCTTGCAAAGGAGGCATCTCATTAACACTCAAAAAGTAGCTTTCTAGGAGGAGAGTGGAAAGGTACCCCAGGCTAGTGGATTAAGTAGCCACTATACAGGCAGTTAGTACTCAATAAAGCTTGTTGAGCTGGACAATTTTTTATTGAAATTTTCAAAACTGGGTACCACAAAGAAGGGAAGTGGGATATGTTTTAGGTTAAGATCTTTACTTTATGCTCCAAATAAATGGTCGAAGATGGATGGTGACCCCTTCTATGAGTTTTTATGTAGTCCAATTAGGGTTCTCTAGTTGACATCATTTTGGGATTGGGGCTCCTTTGAATTTAATCTTAGGTTACTTAAATGGATAAGCATGCTGTGTATTGACAGTGGACTAAAAGACAAAGCTGCTCTGTTTTGAGTTTTATATTCATTACTTATTATTTGATTCTCATGATAAGCGTAATAACAAATTTTGTGAACAAGGAAATTGTGTCCAAAGCCACTTCTCTGAACTAATAAGCAGCAGAGATAGGACTTAACCCAGATTAGATCAATCTGCCCCTGCAAACCAAACTCTTAAACACAATCATTAGCTTGTTATCATAGTCTTAGTTGCTATTCAGGACATAAAATGTTGCCAATCAATCAACAAGTATATATTGAACATCTGTTAGGTGCCTGTGATTCTGCTTGAAGCAGAACTTGGCAATTGGTTGTATACAGAAGATGCAGATGAGGGAAGATGAAATGACAGTACCATGAACAGGGGCTGGAAGGTTTGAGGAGATAATGATATGAGACGTGATGTGGAGAGTTTGGCTTCAGAATTGAATTTGAGGGCAGTAAAGGATGGTGCAGATGGAAATGTCATTGGCAATGAAGAACTCAATCTTCCTTAAGTGTGGCTCTAGAAACCAGAGAAACATGAACAATAAAGTAAGGCTAAGGCTCAAGGAAAGAGGTAATTGAGGCAAATTAAGGAGTCCATACAACCCTTAGTGATCCTACAATCCAGTGAGACTATTGGATTATTTTTCAATTTGGCACATATTCTATTTATCATCCAGTGTAATCTTCACCTTGGCCCTCTGCAGGGAAGCATGGAAAGATATACTCATCCAGGTAATGTTTTAAAGTTTGAATGTTGATTTTATTAAGCATTCTAGATGGGGAGTTTTGATTGGGAGATGTTTTCACGTGAAGAGATTCCCCACAACTATATTGCAAACTGCTTGTGGTCAGGGATCAGGACTCTCTTTCATCACTATCCCCTCTTCTCAATCTCTGAGTACATTAGACTCAATAGAATGGTAGTTGGTGAATGAGCCACGAGTGAGCCATCCAAATTAATGAAATGTCCTTCCCTTTTTGTGGATATTGGCTGGACACAATGGAATTGTCCCCAACCTCTAGTTACTTAGCCTATTATCTCTGCTGGTTCTTTTTGCTGGGGTCAACTGTATAGAAAGGGCAGAGTGACATGGTTGAGCTGTGGGAGGCCCCATTGTTCTGCAGGAGCTTAAATGTTAGCTTGCTTGGGACAGGGCTTTGTGTTGACTTGGTTCTAAGTGTGCTTCTGCTTACTTATGAATTGGCACAAGCTGGACATCCTCTGGCCCAACCAGGCTGCTGAAACTGCTCTCTCAAGGGTCACTGGTAACCTCCTAATCACCAGATCTTAACCTCTGCTCCAGCATGCTGACCATATTTTCCTTCTTGGTCTGGTCTTCTTTGCCTTCCAAGATACTGCATTTCCATGATTCCCCCACTCCTGTCTGTTTCTTCTTTGACAGCTCCCAGATTCTTCTTCCTCCCCATCTCCTTAGCCCTCCTATTTTGCTACATTCTCTGCCATTTAAGTCTTATCTGCTCTTGTAGTATCAATTGTCTTCTCTACACAACTGACTAATCAATAGTTTTATATACCTGACACTCTCATGATCTCCTGATTCATATTTCCAGGAATTTAGGGAGAGACTTTTAAAATGGCATGTTTTAAAACAAACATCATCTCTGCTAATCATTTTCCTCTTCTTCTCTGACTCCTACCTTTTTCCGAATTCTGCTGTTCCACCTATTTCTCTCTCTCTTGCTTCTACTTCTCCTTTACATCAGCCACTTTCTACAGGATCATTTCTTCCCCTTTGTTAGTTTTTCCATAGTTTCATTTTCCTCTGTCTATCCCCCTAAATGCTGGCATCCGCTATGCATCTCAATTCCCCATGTTCTGCTTTAGGCTATATTTATGCTTCTTGCCCTCTCCTACAGTGGTCTTATCTGCATTTATGACTTCCCCTGCCACTCATATTCTGGTGATGGTCAAATCAGAAAAAGTCAACAGTTCAAACAATTTCATTGTGCTGAGCCAAAGTTGATAAATGGAGGGCTGAGGTGAGAGAAGTCACTGCCCCCAAAAAACAAGATGGGGACCAAAGGTCAGCAGGAAGCTCAAGGACCTCAAGGGCAGAGATGGGATGAAGAGGGGTAATACATCAGGCTCAGATGGTTCAGGGGCCTGTAGGATTCCATCCCATCCACCACTGTCACTAAGTGGCAGCTCCTTTTCAACATATGACCTATTCCATGCAACATCTAGGTGCTCCCCTGACTCCTCCGTATCCATTGACACTAATTTTGAGATTTTAATTTTTCCTCTGCATTCAGAATTGCCAAGTCCCATGAACATGATGAGCAGGACATAGAAAAGATATAACTCAATTGAAAAAAATTATAAAACTCAAGAACAGAAGCTGCCAGGAATCTTTCATTGAATACTGTTTGTGTAAAGAGGACTCTAGGTCTAAGGATTGGACTAGATCCATTTTAATTTGACCTTAGGGGAATTAGAGCCCAAATTCCATTTTTCATAGAACAAAGTCTTTGACTGGTCAGGGAGGCACTGGAAATGGATCTGCTATTCACTGAATCCTGTTTTCTGAAACCAGTGCATGCTGGGCTCCTGTGACCTACAGAGCCAAAGTAAAGCTGGGCGTCATGAGGAAGGGGATTGGAAACAAAACCAAAATTGCATTCCTCTCTGGAAAGGAAGCTGTAACATATGTGTATCTAAGATCCTTGCTGCAGTTAAGGTGGGCAATAGGGTTCAGTGGTTAAGACCACACACTTAGGAGAATGACTGACCTGCTTGCCTGCTCCTGTTTTGCCACTTACTAGCGTTGTGACTCAAGGCAAGTTATTCAACCTGTCTGAACCTCAGTTTCCTTCTCTATAAAATGGAAATAATCATAATGCTGATCTCACTGGGATTGTTACTAGGATGGTATTTTAGTTTGTTAAGGCTACTGGAATGCCATATACCAGAAATTTACTAAGTTTCAAATTTACAGTTCTAAGTCTGTGAAAATGTCCAAATTAAGGCACCATCAAGAGGGTATCTTCACTCAAGAAAAGCTGATGCCATCCAGAGCACCTCTGTCAGCTGGGAAAGCACGTGGCTGGTGTCTGCTGGGGTCTTTGGCTTCTGACACCTCTCTCAGCTGGGAAGGCACATGGCAACATCTGCTAGCTTTCTCTCCTCATTTCATAAGGCTTCCCTGGAAGAAATTCCTTCTGCATCTCCAAAGGGCTCTGTTGGCTCTGAAGCTTTTACCAAAATGGTTCCCTCTTAAAGGGCTCCAGTAAGCAACCCCACCTTGAATGAGCGTAGACACATCTTCATGGAAACCACCTAATCAAAAGGTACCACCTACAATTGCGTGGGTCAGATTTCCATGAAAACAATAAAAAACATCCCACCCAACAATTTGAATGAGGATTAAAGAACATGGCTTTTCTGGGGTGCACAAGAGTTCCAAATCTTCACAGATGGGATGAGATAATACATGAAAAGGGCTGAGCTCTGTGCCTGTACATGACAGCTGTTACTATTACCCAAAGTGGATGAAGACCAGTCAAGGGAAGAGGATGCTAGGGAAGCCTCCCATCTCTGGAAGAGGAGAATGACAGTGGTCAGCATGAGTGTAGCAAGCCCCACTTGCTACTGAACTGGAGGAAATCACTTCCTCAGAATCCCTTACCCAGCATCCACAACTTTTCCTAATTAAAACTTGAGAGAAGCCTCTAAAATAAGCCAAAGGAAGTCCATGTTCACACAACAGATAGCAAACTAGAAAGTCATTTCAGGGGAATATTGTTTTCCTTGCTGCATTACACTCCCATGACTGGGAGGAACCTAGATATGAGTTGATTTTTCAGAAGGAAAGTTCACTATTAACCTCTTCGGATGCACATGGAGTTCAGAGGATGGGGCCAAAAGTTTCTTGTCTTTCTGTCAGGTCATGTAGAGTTCATTTCAGATGGCATCTGCTGTTCCCTTCTTCTTCAGGCCTCCCTCCTTCTCCTCTGCTCACCTAACAGCCTTACAATCTTCTCTGACTTCTCAGCTCATTCTGGATGGGAAACATCAGATGCTTGGAGCTGTAGGTCACGTTAAGGGATGCAAAGTGAATTTTGACACTTAGTGAGGAGGTGGGAATGAAAAATGGTGAGCCAGGTGGGGCTTAATAATAGACTCCCTGATCGATTTTATTTTCCCTATTCTGACAGTGACATGGGAACTAAGAACTATTTTTTTTTTTTAAAAGGTGGTAAATGACAAGAAAATTGCAACTGGTGCTTGGCCTCTGTGACTTGAAATTGGTAGCAGGTGGTGAGGTTCATACACACTATGGGACACACGCCCTGACCAAAGAAGACAGCTACTTCTCACCTCCAGTCAATTATTGCCACTTGCAAGATTGTGTGATTTTTCAAGGGCAACTGGAAATGTAGAGTTTTTTGGGTGTGTGAAAATCTCCCATTTTAAGAAAGTTGGCAATTTTTTACTTGTAGTTTTTAAAAAAACACTGTTAGCCAAACAAAACTCCTTCTCGTGGCTGAATGGCAGGTTGTGACCTCTACTTTGGGCCCCTCATATTCTTTAGAGAGGAGCCAGTAGAGGACAAACATTTCTCTGCTAATTATTTATTGCATCCATTTATTGGCATCACTTCTGAGGGTGGCTTTGTCATCAGGGCTTCTTCCGAGGAAGAGATGAGGGAAGAAGAAACTTCTCTTCTGTCGAATGTTTCCCTCGGAAGCATGTGGTGCTCCTTCCATTAGGGAGCATGGTGTGTGTGTGCCAGGGAGGGGTCTTTCCACTGCACCCACCCAGTTTGCCAGGCAGGGTCTGACCACCTACAAGGAGCCTCCCCTGTCCTGCCCAGTTTGCCATAGGTTAGTTGTGATATTAGAGAAAAAATATGGTGAGAAAAGTACATCTCACTCTGCCGCTTTGGGGTTTACAGAAGTCATAGGTGACTTTTAATTCAGACCAACCATCTCTTCATATCTGAGTGCCCTTTCAGGAGCAGCCCATTTCACCCAGTGGGGTTGTTTGAATAACCCCAATGACATGGATCTCATTACCTCTTGAGGAAAATCACTCCATTTTTGTGCAATGTTAATAGTTATAGATATCTTCTTTATAATAAGCTAAAATATTCCTTATTGGAACACCCACCAGTGTACTTCGTTCTGCCTGTTCCTTTAATCGAACGAAAGCACTCTTGCATGCTAGCCCTTTACAAATGGGAAGACAACATCCAGTCTCCTTTGAGCTAAATCTCTCATTCCTTTTACCATTCCTCCCCCTGGCCTGGTCTCCAGAACTGTCACCATTCTACACTGTTTTCCCAGGAGAGTTGAGAGTAAGAAGATGGAGGGAGCCACAGGTGTCCCTCTGATACTCATCCTTCTACATTGTGGGAAACATTGGAAGTAGGGAAATGGTGTTCTGCCTAACATTAGGTTGAGCAATCCAACTCTCTGGATAGGGAGTGCCATGTCTAAACTTCAGCTTGTGTGCAAAGATTCAAGGAGGCTTGACTGCAAACATAAATGGGGTCAAAGGTGAGCTGCTTGCCCACAACTCCCACCAAAAAACACCCCTACACACACGAACATGCACATACAATCTTAAACTTCACTCGTAAGATGCTCAATGTCTAAGTAAAGATGTTAGATCATAAACAACAGCCTCTGGACTCTAGGACAAGCTGCTTCATTTCCCAAAGGCTAATTTTCCTAATATAAAAAAAAAAGGGAATTATGACTGATACCTCTTGTAGGGATTAAACAAGATTGTGAATATATATATTGCTGCCTGGCACAAAGAAGCTTCATGAAATATAATGGCTTTTCCCTTTTCTCTTTGTTTTCCAGTCCAGTAATCCCTTGACAGAGAAAACAAAAGCAAAATGGAGTTGGGTAGTTCTGCCTTCTGTGTCATTCATTAATGCTAAATCATCGGATTCATTCAATGATGCCTGCCTCCTTTGTTCTTTTACATTCTGACCATTACCAGGCTGACAAGCTTTCTTTGTGATTGACTTGTTTCCACCAGCCTCAGCATAATTGGTTTTCACTGACAGATGTTTTTCTCACAGGCGGGTGGGGCTTCTTGGTGTCAAGAACTATAATTCTGTTTTATATCTACCTTTGGAAATTGTCCTTTAAACCCTGTTCTCCTCCGAGAGCTTACTGTGTGATCACTCTGCTAAATTGCGTTTTCTTCCCTTCTCCTTCTCAGTCTTGACCATTTTCTCTGAGTTGTCCTTTTGATTCTTCTCCTACAGAGGGGAGACAGTCTTTGGGGCATTGGATAATAGAAACCTTTGCTCTGGACCAAATGTTGGCTGTTGCCTTTTCTAGTGAGTCCCATGTCTGTATTCTTCATTAGGTTGAATGTTGAGAGACAGGAGAGTGTAGAATTGGTTTGAGCTGGGGCTGGGACCAGTTCATGTATTCAACAACCATTTATTGAGTGCCTACTAGACACATTGGAGATACAGTGGTGAGCAAAAGCAGACAAGGTGCCTGCTCCCAAGAAGCTTAATTTTAGTGAGGAAGGCAAAAAATAGACAACCAATATATATCTAAAAATATATAACTTTTTCATTTCTCCAAGAAAAAATAAGATAATTTTAGTGACAGTGGTCTCATGTACTAGTGAGGCTTCGTCCTTATTGGGGGCTTCTTATTTTTCAGACATTCTGATTAGCATTTTCCATACCTAATTTTATGTATTTCTTACAATCATCCTATAAGATAATTTTTTAAGTATTATGAAAAGATTTAAAGATACAAAAAGTAAAGCAAATATACACAATCTACTCAATACCCAGAGTGTAGGATTATTATGACCAAGATATCTATGAGATAATTTCTAATAACCTCATTCAAAGATGAAGAAATAGAGGCTTCAAGAGTTTACATAAGTAAAGTCACATAGCAAGTAAATAAGTGGCAGAGCCGGAATTTGAACGCAGATCATTCTATCTCTGTTTTAGTTAAATGAGATATTACAAGTAATGCAGACAGGTTGGATGACAAGTGTGCCTCTCTCTGAGGAAAAAGGGCAATGACTGCCAAGTGTTTCAGACCTGCTAGGCTGACCCAAGCATCATTGTCTCTTGCATTCAGACACAGGACCCTTTGGTTAAGTTGACTTTTAGCAATGGAAGAAGAACTTACCTCTGCAGCTCCAGAGAACACTGAGGATTTAACAGCTAGGTGCTTCCTTGGGTTTTTCTCCTGTTTCAGTTTGCTAAAGCTGCCAGAATGCAATGTGCCAGAAATGGGCTGGCCTTTACAATGGGAATTTATTAACTTATAATGTACAGTTCTTAAGTTATGAAAATGTCCAAATTAAGTCTTCAACAGGACTCTGAAAAAAAAAGGCTGCCCATATCAGGGATACCTCTGTCACATGGGAAGATATATGACCGACATCTGCTGGTTCTTCACTTCTGGGTTTCATTGCTCTCATCTGGTTCCAGTAGCTTCCTCTCTGTGTCCTACATTCGCTTCTCTGGGGCTTTTCTCTCTGTGCTCTCTGGACTTGTTCTGTCTTTTATCTTCATTTAGGACTCCAGTAAAAGGATTAAGACCCACCTTGAATGGGCTGGGTCACATCTCCATAAGAATTACCTAACCAAAAGGTCCCACCCACAATAGTCTGCACCCGCAGAAATGGATCAGAAGAACATGACTTTTTCTGGGGTACATTATAGCTCCAAACTACCACACCTGCATTATCAGGGCTATTATATCTCCAGTGAGAAGGTGTGGTGCCCAGGGAGCAGGTTACTATTTTCCAGATATTCTCAACCTAAGCACAGGGCTGTTGCTTGGCTACCACTGGTTTATTAGTTCAGAACATTGTGAGTGTAGTGTTGAGGTATGAAGTTTGGAAGGAACAAGAGAAGAGAACACTTGCAATGAAGGGTTTAAAGAGAGGAAGTCTAATCGGAAGTGTGGAAAAGATACCTGAACCCATTCATTCACTGTTTCACCAATATTTATTGAACATCTTTGTGACTGGGATTGGGAATGCAGGGGCGAATTGCATGCATTCATCATGTTTGAGAAACCTTTAGTATACTGGGGGAGAAAGCAAGAAACCGGGCTTTACAAGGCAAAGTAAAGTTTGAGAGTTCAAAGATATCATCAAGTGAGAGGTGGTAAGATCACATAGGCGACTGGGGCAGAGGCTATGAGTTTGGAGAGTAAGCCGCCATTTGGAGGGACTTCAAGATGGAAGAATCATAAGACTTGGTGGCTGATTGTATATAGGTAGAGAAGGTGAGTAGAGACCCCTTGCACATTGGACTTTCCCTACTGAAATTCTCATCAAAGCCCTCTGTAATTTCTTTTCTGAATGTCTTCATTACATGGTAAACTGTGAGCCCCACAAGGGCAGGACATGTATCTGAACTGTTCATCACTGTATCCTTAGTATAAAGCATGGCACACACAACAGGCTCAAGGAATGAATGCATAAATGAATGAATATAGAGAATTATTCTGAGGGTCTGAAAATTATTTTTACCTCTAAGAGAAACAACATTTCTTGAGAGGCTGAGGGGAAGGAACTGACTTTAAGGAAAACAGTAATGCCATTTTTGGGGGAGACACCTTGAATGTGAGGTGCCAAGGTTGCATTCAGTTGAAGATGTCCAAATAACATTTGGAGAAGTGAGGCTGAGATACAGGAAAGAGCCCAATATTGGAGATACAAGTAGGTTTGTTTTCCTCATTGGTGGGACAAATGAAGTTCTAGAAGCTAAAAAAACTTGAGAGTAGAGTATAGATAGAGATTAGGACAAAGAACTGGGCAGTGGCATCTACCCACATCTACAGGGTGTGTGGTGAAAGGTAGACCTGCATGATGTAGAGTTCCAAGGGAGATAAGAAAGTCCTTAGGAAGAGTTCTGAACAGAATCCAGTATGGAGGAGAGATAGAAAGGGATGAGAAGAAGTCTCTGGACTTGGTGTGTTGGGGGAACTGATTAGAGAGAATTGATTCAGCAGAGGGTATGGGAAGGAGCCCCAGTGGAAAGGCAGTGAGAAGATGGTGAGAAGATAGTGTTAGTGGAAATTCCATGAGTTTTGAAAACTCTGGTAGATAAAGGAAGGCACAGGATGGGAAATTAGCTCTAGAGAATAGTAAGACCAAGAGAAGAAATTTGGGAAGATTATTTTGGAGGTCCAAAAGGAAAGATTCAATGAAAAACACATTGACAGTGCAAAAGGATTGTGGTATTTGAAGTAGTTGGTTGCTGTTCAAAGGAGAGAGAAAAAGTGTCTGGGTTTTCATTCTAGTTGATTTGTAAAACCAATATGCAAAGTTATTGATTAAAAAGGCAATTTACTTATGAAGCAAATCTTCAGTTATTTGGTTATGGTTATAGGGTCTTCGTGAAAATAAAATGAACAAAATTTACCAAATGCTGAATGCTGTGCCTGGTCACATAGCAGACATTCAGGGAATAGGAGCTTCCTTGCTTCCATTGCTACTGTTGCTTCCATGGCTACTATTGGAAATCAGAGGACACAAAAGACAATAAAGTAATCAGAGAGAGCATCATGATGTAAATAATACCAGCTGTTTTCTGGGCTGGAACAGGTAGTCTCCATGTTGAGCTCTTTATCTCTCTGTTCTTATCAAGTTAAATTGGATTTCCCCAGTTCATTCCTCTTTCATCACCTTTTTCAAAGTTTATAAGTATTTGTTTAATATCTTCTTTCCCCTAGGGCAG
>PVIY010030837.1:0-17649 GCA_004026745.1 Myrmecophaga tridactyla | reverse complement strand
TTGATCATGATATCACCAAGTTCCAGGCACAATGCAAGTTGCACGGGAGGCGGGGTGGTGCCCAAGAATCATCAAAGGAAATGGGATTGACCTGCACCTTGAAGAATAGGCCTTCTATTCTGACTCAGGTCAGAATGCATCTTCTGCTCTGAGTACACTGTGGCAGAGGGTACTGGGAGATGTCTGAAAAGAATGTTGACAAAGAAGATTGCAAATATTCTGCTCCACAAAGAATGGGAGAGATGAGGTAGCCCTGAGGCTTTACCAGGAAACTGGCATTGCTACAAACAAAAGGATTAAGGAATGAAAGGTCTGGAACCGCAGGAAACCTAAGAACATCCAAGACTATACACAGTTCATAGAATGTAGTCAACCACTGAAGGAGCAGAAATAGGCATAGTTCCTTTAATAATGAACAATTAATAATAGAAGTGAGACTCCCCACGGGAGAGAGGGTACTGCCAATCATGCAGATGTGGGCCCCACCACTGATTCATTGAGTCCAACGGATGTCAACCATAGCTGTGCATCAGAATCATCTGAGGGGCTTTGAAAAAATATTGATGCTTGGGTGCCATCCCTAGAGTTCAGGTTTATCTGCTCTGAGACTTGAAACAGGCATTATTTTTGAGGAGACCACTCCTCCCCAGGTAAAGTTAAAGCATATTCTTACATTGAGAACCCTGTTCAAAGCCTTCATAACCAACTCCTATCTGTAACACTTTATATATCCATCTCCACTGGATGTTCTCAAAGCATCTCAGGCTTTGAGATAAAGGGGAATTTATTAAGTTGCAAGTTTACATGTTCTAAGGCTGTGAAAATGGCCAAATTAAAGCAAAACTATAGAAAAGTCCAATCTAAGGCATCCAGGGAAGATACCTTGGTTCAAGAAGGCCAACGATGTTCAGGGTTTCTTACTCAACTGGAAAGGCATATGGCAAACATGGCAGTGTCTGCTAACTTTCTCTCCCAGCTTCTTGTCTCAGGAAGCTCCCCCACAGGCGTTTTCCTTCTTCATCTCCAAAGGTCTCTGGCTGTGTGGGCTCTGAAGCTTTTTCCAAAATGGCTCCCTCTTAAAGGGCTCTAGTAAGCGACCCCATCTTGAATGGGTGGAGACACATGTCCATGGAAACTTCTAATCAAAAGTTACCACCCTTTCAGGGAGTCAGGAGACCAGGGAGCAGCCCCAGAAGAAATAATGGCAGCTTTGACTAGAGTAGAGGTGGCAACGATGAAAAGCAATGGGCATATCAAGACACATTTTGAAAATAAAAGTTACAGCACTGGGAATGAATTGGATATGGGAGGACAAGGAGAGAGAAACAGGACTTGAGGGTGACTCTGCGAATTCTGGCCCCCTACAGGGTGTCCAGGAGTGTAATTTACCAAAATGGGAAAGACTAAGTTAAGGCCAGGTTAGGGCAGGAAGGACATCCCAAATCAAGAGCTCAGCACCATCATTGCAAACTAGAACACCATCATTGGCTAACATCAGGCAAAGTAGTACAAGGGAATATCATTTGATGGTTTGAAGCTGTGTATATTCCAGAAAAGATCACGTTTTTAAAGCTATTCCTTAAAGCTATTGTGGGTAGGATGGTTTGATTAGGTTATTTCAGTTGAGGCATGCCTCATGTGGGTCATAATCCCCTTATTGGAGAGAAATGGAGAGAGAAGGACTGGGAGAGAAGCTAAGAGAGAAGCTAAAAGAGAGAAAGACACAGAAGCTCAGAAAAAATCCACAGGTGGAAAAACCAGAAGCTGGAAAAGCCAGAAGCTGGGAGCCATGAAACCTAGGAGAGAAGGAGCAGCAGATGCCACCATGTCCATTGCCATGTGGTAAAGAGTCCCAGATTGATAGCAGCCTTTCTTCAGGAAGAAGGTAACATAATGTTGAGGCATTGATTTGGATATTTTCACAGCCTAAGAACTGTAAACGAGTAAGCTAATAAATCCCTATTGTTAAAAGTGAATCCATACAATTAATGTAAACTAGGGTTTCTTATTAACAATAATATTGTCATGATCTTTCATTAATTGTAACAAAGGCAATATACCAAAGCTAAATGTCAATTAGAGGAAGATATCAGGGAGGGGGTGTGGGATACTTGTTGTTTTCTTTCTCTCTCTCTTTTTTTTGTCCTCTTCTTTCTTTGTGGCAAAAGTGATAATGTTCTCATATAGATTGTGGTGGTGAATGTATAAACATGTGATTATACCTGGAGCTATTGATTGTACACTTAGGCTGGATTACATGGTTGTGAATAAAATTATTCACTGTTTTAAAAATTAACAGGAAAAAAAATTAAGTTCCTCAGCTATACTAGCCTCAGTGAAAGATCCATGGGTGGCTAGTGGCTACAATATTGGACAGCGAAGATAAATAACATTTCCTCCATTGCAGAACATTTTACTGGACAGCATTGGCCAAAGAGATATCCTGCTGTTCCCTTGGGTTCAGCTAGAAGCACTCACACAGAACAGTCATGGAAGCTTCCCCATCAAGATACCAGCCAGTTCCGTCACATCTGAGCCCTCTTTTAGGATCTGGTTGGGACCCCTGCTATAGAGTGACATGTCAGCGTGGAGCCATGTGCAAGATGAGCGCCATTTGTCCTAGTTGTCATTGTTACCACCATTGCTATTGGTAGCCTCCATGGCTGTTTCCCTTTTTACATTTTCCTTAAATGAGACTTGAAACATCCTCCTGGTATTGGTTGGGTTTCTTTGTTAGGTCAAAAAGCAGACTCAGGTTAATTTAAGGAATGCCTTGGGAAGCTCTGTTATATCTCTCCAAAAACCATGGAGTCAGGACTCAGGAAGGGTGGGAGCCAGGACTCCTGGGGGGATATAGGGTGCAAAGGTGCTGGCAGTGTAGGAATAGGCTTTCACTCTTTTCAAGCTCAAAATTCACCTTCCAAAGCAAACATCCCTTTCTCCTACCTTGGGGAGGGATGGGCAGGATCACCCAGATTCCATGTACTAGGGGAGCGGTGATTTCCCCAACCAACACAGAGTCTGTTGCCAGAAGCAGGCTAAGTGGATGAGCTGGTAGGGGCAAATGCACACCTCATCCTCCTCCAACCCGCCCCTGTCCTATTGGCTGACTGTGTGGGCTGCCTCAGCAGCCTCCTCTCCTTCTGACATCAGGCAAAAGTCAGGGGCCAAAGATTGGAGGGAGTAAGGAAAGGAGGACTGTGAAGTTAGAGTAATTATTATCCCAGTGTGCTCACTGCAGGGTTCCTCTGGGTTGCTACCTGCCCTTCAAGGAAGTCATTGAGATTGTCAGGCAGCTCATTCTGCTTGAATTCCAATAACTATTCTCTGCCCTTGTTCCTTCTGGCCTAGGGGAGGTAACTGCTTTTACTTGCCCTGGGATACTCTACCATCCTTTGTCCTTTCCCATACCCTTTATTAAATGTTCCTCCAATCACCCAATTTGAGGGTGCCATCTCTTTCCTACAGGGATCCTGACTGATGCAGCTGGAAAAACTACAGATATCCACTACACTTCTAAGAAATGTTACTTCTATTATTATTTCCTGATTCAATACTTTTTTTTAAAACATAACAACATACAAACATGAACATTTACCATATTGTCATTCCATTCTTGGTATATAATCAATAACTCACAATATCATCACATAGTTGTATATTCATCACCATGAACATTTCTTAGAACATTTGCATCTATTCAGAAAAAGAAATAAAAAGAAAAAAGAAAAAAACTCATAATACCATTCCCCTTACCCCTCCTTCTCATTGATTGCTAGTATTTCCATCTACCCAATATATTTTAGCCTTTGTTTCCCCTATTTTTTTCTATACCCCTTACCACTCCCTTTCATCGACCATTAGCATTTCAACCTACCGAATTTATTTTAACATTTGTTCCCCCTATTATTTATTTATTTTTAATCCATATGTTTTACTCATCTGTCCATACCGTAGATAAAAGGAGTATCAGACACAAGATTTTCACAATCACACAGTCACATTGCGAAGTTATATCATTACACAATCATTTTCAAGAAACGTGGCTACTGGAACATGGCTCTACATTTTCAGGCACTTCCCTCCAGTGCCTCTCCAATATACCTTAACTAAAAAGGTGATGTCTATATAACTTGTAAGAATAACCTCCAGGATAACCTCTCGACTCTGTTTGAGATCTCTCAGCCATTGACACTTTATTTTGTCTCATTTTACTCTTCCCCCTTTTGGTTGAGAAGGTTCTCTCATTCCCTTGATGCTGAGTCCCAGCTTTTTCTAGGATTTCTGTCCCATGTTGCCCGGAAGATTTACACCCTTGGGGTCATGTCCCACGTAGAGAGGCGGAGGGCAGTGAGTTTGGTTCTTGTGTTGACTGAGAGAAAGATAGGCCACATCTGAGCAATAATAGAGGTTCTCTGTGGGTAATGTGTAGGCCTAATTTTAAGTAGGCTTAGCCTATCCTTTGTTGGGATAAATTTCATATGAATAAACCCCAAGATTGAAGGCTTGGCCTAGGGCTTTGGTTGTCCCCACTGCTTGTGAGAATATCAGGAATTCTCCACATGGTGAAGTTGAATTTCCCCCCTTTCTTGCCATTCCCCCAAGGGGACTTTGAGTCAATACTTTTTACTGAAGTTAGGTTGATGAATCTTGGGCATGGCTTCTGGTTCTCCATGTTCCATGGGCACCATATCTAGCCATACTTTGTTAATTACCAAATCTCACGAAGAACATCTTTTCCTTGTAATATAAGCTTTGGGCATGTGACAGGAGAAGTCAATAGCAGGACCCCACAAAATCCATGTCCAATCAAGGAGTCAGTGATCAGAATGACTGGCCTGCATGGAAAAGATACCAAACCAAAAAGCATTAAGTGCAGGGAGGATTTGGAAGTGGCATACATTCCAAACAATTTAAGACCGATATCCCCCCTGTGCAGAGAAAGTCTACGGAGAAGATAAGGAATCATAGAAATAATTGACATTTTTCATTCTCCTGAATAAAAACAAAAAATGACAGACTGTAAACCAAGATAAGAAATAACAGCATAACTGATGATAAATTTAGCAGAATTGGGAAAAATCCAGAGAGCTAACCATGGAATCAGCCTTCCCCATGAGACTCTAAGCCCCTTGAGAGCAGGAGCTGCATATGTCTTCCTCACCATTCTACCTCCAGCCCCCTGCCTGGTGCCTGGTAGAGAATAGCAGAGTGAAACAATGAGGAATACTTTTTGGTTTGGACTGGCCTCCAAGATGTTGTAAATCAACTCTGAGACTGTGTCCAGAGAAAACTTGTCCTCAAATTCTCTTATTCTTCGAGGGCAAGTTCACCTCAGATTGCTACTGGGGAACGGACATAAAGCTGGACATGGAGGGTGTTTATAGTGAGGATATATCCTTTTGCATTGCATAAGGGAGGTTCCAACAGAGAACATGTAACCACGGATAGAAGTTCACACTTTGATTTAATCTGTTGTTCCGGATAATCAAAGTGACTCAGATATCAGCTAGGGTTATCCTGCCCTATTGGATTGAGATCCCAGTGCTCAAATTTCTGCGCTAGTCTCTGAGGGAGGGCCACCCATGCCTTCCAAAACATTTTTGCAAATTTCCAAGCTTATCTTTCTCCAAGTCACCTGTGGCTTTGATTTCTACTGAAGCTGAACTCATTATCCAAAATGTGGGAACACCATCTCTTTAATTACTCATCTTCAATAAACACATAAAAAAAAGTCCCATAAGTAGATCAGAGGAAAGAAATAAACTTTTCCAGAAATTTCAGGGGACTTCTGTCCTAGCAAAACTGTAGAACAATTTTAGACTGCCACATTCTTTTCTTTAATCTTACTTTTTATTGAGATAGAATCCACATATTATAAAACCTGTCTCTTTAATGTGTGTGATTCAGTGATTTTCGGTATATTCGCAAGGTTGTGCAACCGTCGCTACAATCCGATTCTAGAACATTTTCATCACCCCCGAGAGAAACACCATACCCATTAGGTATGCTGCTCTATTCTTAAAATATCACTTAAGATATTTCTGCAACTCGAGTCCCAGCCTCCTGACATGTCGGTTTCTATCCTCTACCCCTATTTCTGCTCTTTTGGGTATCAATCCTTCTCCTTGCCCATAGGTGCCTTTGGGGGAAAGGGAACAGTGTAGGACAGTACTGTCCAATACAATTATAAGGTGAGCCCCTTAAGAAATTTTAATTTTTTTCCTAGTAGTCACATCAAAAAAGTAAAAAAGAAATAAGGAAAATAAACTTTAATATATTTTTATTTAATGTGATATACCCATAATATTATCTGTTCAACATGCAATCATTATAAATATTATTGTGGCATTTTTCACTGTCTTTACCGTACTATGTTTTTGATCATTTGTTATTCTTTAGAGAAGCCTTCGTGATCAGGCCCCTCAAGACTACCCCCCCTTCCACCCTGAATACTCACTGCATCTCATCTTGGTTCTATTATGACACGTACTGCAATCTGTAATTTCTCTGTGTATATCATGTATATATTGTCTGTTTCCCACAACGGACAGTAAGCTTTGTATGCACAGGGTTCTTGTTGGTTTTCCTTGCCAGTATCTCCCCAGGGCCGGCCACAGGGCCTGGCTCCTCGTGACAGATCGGTGAAGGCTTGGTAAATGAAGGCATGAAGAAATATACATGGAGGTGAAAGGCAGCAGCAGCAATTACCACGTGGACAGCTCACCTAGAATACTGCACTGGAAACTTTCCTTTTTTGGGGGATGTCACCCTACTTGGAAATTGTTTTCCTGGGAATGGGCCTTAAAACACTGATTTGCCCTTAGCTGAGATTCAAGCAACAGACGCTGAGACTCATTTGCCCTTGTCTGTGAAATGGGTATAAGCAAATTGACCCTGAAGAGCTGTGCATTCATTCAATAAATATGTACAGAGCTCCTGGAGCACTCCAGGCACTGTCCTAGGTGCTGGAGATTCGACAGGTAATAAAACCAAGTCCTTGACCTCAGTGAGCATCATTCTGTTGGGGGAGTCAAATATTTAAAGTTAATGGAAATACATGTAGCACAATGGCAGGTGGTGGTAGAAACAATGAAGAAAATGAGGTATCTGAGGCAGGAGATTTAGCACAGTGTTTCAAACATAAGAGCTGCTCTGTGACACCACTGTTACTGATCATATTAGGACTTATTACATGATATCTAACGTGATCCTTCAAAAACCTAAGTCCGTTTATGTCACTCTTGTTCAAAACTTTCTAATGGCATCTCATTACACCTAGCATAAGACATATAGTCTTCACCATGGCTTAAAGCAAGGTTTCTCAACCTCAACCTCAGCACTATTGGCTTTTATGGTCAGAAAATTCTTTGTTGCAGGGAGCTGTCCTGTGCATTACAGGATGTTTAGAAGCATCCTTGGGTTCTACCTACTACATGCCAGCAGTACCCCCTCCTGAGTTGTAATAAGCAGAAACATCTCCAGAGATTGCCAAATGTCCCCCAGTTTTGGGATAAAATTGCCCCCACTGAGCACCTCTGGCTTATTAGTCCCACATGAACCAGCCTTGACGTATTGCTTGTACTAAGCTCTTCTTATTTTTTTCTTCAATTCCCCTGCTCTAGCCACAACGATCTCCTTGTTTTCCTTCTAACAATAAAGTTCCTGTCTAAGTGCCTTTGAGATGGCGCCTCCCTTTGTGGGATATCTGCTAACCACTCAGAGCCACCTACCCTGACCTCCAAAAGGACACGGCCTCCTCTCCCCCAGTCATCCTTTTGGCCCACAGTACTTATCACCATTTGTCACCATAGTCCTCTACTTATTAAATATATCCCATTCTCCCTCTACAATGCAAGCTGTATGAGACAAGGACTTGGGTGGCTTTTTGAATGGCCTATAATCCAAAATAGTGGGTGACACATAGTAGGCCTTTAATAAATAGTTGTTGAAAGAAAAAATGAATGGACAAGTGATCATGAGAATAACATGCAGGAGCACACAAGATGGAAAAAGCAGGACATGTGTGAGATGAAGAAGAAACCAGTTCAACCGGAAAAAAAGGTGGTTCCTGAGATTGGGAAACACAGAAAGCTTGATTGGGTATGGGAAAATTATAGAGGTTATTGAAATGTATAACCTATCAGGCATGCAGGAGCCACATGGTGTTCATGAGGTGGTGTTCTAGTTTGCTAGCTGCCAGAATGCAATATACCAGAAATGGAATGGCTTTTAACAAGGGGAATTTAATGAGCTGCTAGTTTACAGTTCTAAGGCCGAGAAAATGTCCCAATTAAAACCAGTCTAAAGAAATGTCCAATCCAAGGCATCCGGGGAAAGATACCTTGGTTCAAGAAGGCCAATGAAGTTCAGGGTTTCTCTCTCAAGTGAGAAGGCACATGGTGAACACAGTCAGGGCTTCTCTCTTGGCTGGAAGGGCACATGGCGAATACAGCGTCATCTGCTAGCTTACTCTCCTGGCTTCCGGTTTCACGAAGCTCCCCGGGAGGCGTCTTCCTTCTTTATCTCCAAATGTCACTGGCTGGTGGACTCTCTGCTTCGTGATGCTGCAGAATTCTCTGCTCTCTCTGAAGTCTCTCTCTCCAAAATGTTTCCTCTTTTATAGGACTTCAGAAACTAATCAAGACCCACTTAAATGGGTGGAGACATATCATCCCCTAATCCAGTTTAACAACCATTCTTAACTAAATCACATCATCCAGGGAGATGATCTCATTACAGTTTCAAACATACAGTATTGAATACAGATTATTCTACCTTTAAGGAACGGGTTTTATATCAAAACATGGCTTTTCTTAGGGGGCATACTTCTGTTCAAACCAGCACAGGTGGGGAGAGGTGTGGTAAAGGCAGCATGGAAATTAGAAGTTTGACTCCAACTAGAAATCAGTGAAATGAAAACCTGAATTCCCCTAGAAAATGGCAGTGTGCCAATATGTAATGGGATGGCAAAGAGGTGCCCTCGGTTGTGCCTTCTCTGATTGGCTTGGAGTGCTGGGGTGAGTAGGTGCCAAGGGAAAGAATGTCTTGATTAAACAGTGCCCACAATGACATCAAAAGTGGGGTGAGGTGGCCTGGACACCAAGGATGGGTAGTCAGTGGCAGGGATGGCTTATGAAACAGAAACCATAAGAAAACTTGGGTAAATAAGACCCCTCTTGGGCAATATATTCGCCAAATTTAGCAGGTAGCATCTTGCATCATCATATGTTAGAAGCAGCTGAGTTAATGTTTGGCCACAGGTTGGCAAGAATTACATCCTGTCAGTCAGGAAACACTTTTCCTGTGAAAAAGACTTACAGGGACTCTAATAGGGCAGGCTTTGCAGATTAAACTCCAGATAGGAACAGGGAGAAGGAAAAAGTCACCTTTGGATAATGGGCCAACTTGGCCATGCCTCCAAGAAGATTCTCCTTTTTTGTATTATGCTAATCTTAAGTAAATTGACTTTTTATGTAGCGCTGTGCTATTTTTTTTATATAGTTGCTTAACATGTTTTTACAAGTGTGACTTTACTTGGAACCTTTCTTGTGAAATGTGTGGCTGGAACCCTTAAAAATAATCCCCACTAACCAAACCTCCTGAGACCATAGAATGAGCAAAAGAAGCCACCCAGAGAGAGGGCGAACATATGATTGCATTTCTTTAAAGTCAAGAGCAAGCATACTGGTCTATGCTTTTAGAGGTCAGGATAGTGGTAGCCTCTTGGGGTTGGGAATGACCGGAAGGAGGCACAAGGGCATTTCTGTTAGCTATTAATGGCCTGTTTCTTGAACTGGGTTTTGGTGGTATCTGTGGATTCCGCCAGTGAAAGATCAAGTGAAAGATCACTTATGCATCGGGCACTTTTCTGCATGTACATTTACTTTAATAAAAAGTTGAAAAATAACCATGGAATTTCTTTTATACTGTATATAGCAGATTGATAGTCTCAAAAGTGTTATACCTTCAATAATTTAGGTGCAATATATGCTAGACATGGATTTGCAAAGATTGACTATATTTGGATGGAACATGGTGGATAACAAACAAACATATGCTTTAGAATATAATGGAGGTAGGGTCAAATCATATCTCTGTTCTTCTTAGTTGGGTAATGGTGGAAACATTTTATATTCTTTCTGAAGCTTAGTTTCTTCATCTGTAACATGGGGATAAAAAAATACTTTCATAGTAACCAACTGAAAGAGCTCCAAATGGCCCAAGTTGGAACAATTTGAGCATCAAAATAAAGTTGTATTATTGTATTATAACCCAAAATATAAAATAAATATCCATAAGTCCACACTTATATGTGAATGAATATATTAATAAATGGGGGACAAGAGGCAAATCTCCCAGGTAGAAGAATTCCAAATGATTTATGCAGATACTTCACTTTAAAGAACACACACTCCGTAAGGGCGGGGTACAGAGTGACTTCCTTCTAAAAAGGACGTGTGGAAAATGGTGGGGTGAGAAGAGAAGAGTAACTCCACAGGGGGGAAATATGACAAATACTACTTTATCCGTGTGATCAAGGTCAGCCATTTACCATGTTGCTGGTAGGGTCCCCTTGACACTTTAATTTTGTGAGAAATTATTATGAGGAAAACATCAGACGACTTCCAATAGAGCAACATTCTGCAATGTGTCAGACTAGTACTCCTTAAAAATGTCAAGGAAAAGTCTGAGAAACTGTCACAGTCACGAGGAGCCTAAAAATACGTGACAACTAAATGCAATGTGTAATCCTGAATAGGATCTTGGAACCATAAAAGGAAATTAGATAAAAACTAAGGCAGTCTGAATAAACTATGTACCTTAGTTAGTAATAATGAATCAATATTGGTTTATTAATCATAGCAAATTAATGGAAGATGTTAATTATAGGGAAAACTTGAGTGTGTGTGTAATAAATGGGAACTCTGTGTTATTTTTTGCAATGTTTCCATAAACCTAAAACCACTATAAAAATAGTCTGTATATAAAAAAGATAATGCGGAGACCCGGGTTCAATTCCCAGTGCCTGCCAATGTTAAAAAAAAAAGAAAAAAGATCAACCTTAACTCAAGATTTGGAGCATGAAATGAATTAACATGTATAAACCTGAGGCATTCAAACTTTTTGGACAAAAGAGATGGGGCAAAAGTCATTAGGGCAGCATATCCCACCCATTCCCACAGCAGCTTTGTGTTAAATTACAAGTGTAGTAAAAAGTGATGCAAATTTTCATGGTGACCTGATCTCTTGATAGAGAATATTGCATATGTAAATGCCCTGAGGTTGTTTGTGTACTCTAGTTTTTTCATGAATATAAAATTTGATAAATCTTCAAGTAAGGTGCATGTAAAAAAATGAAAGGATGGATATGGTCATTAAAAAGAAAGACTGAATTACTTGGGTCTCTTTGTGGCTAATCGAACTGTTGGCTACAGTTTGATAATTTAATTAATTAAAAACTATTGAATAACTACTACATGCCAGGCTCTGTGATTGCGTAGGGATACAAGAATAAACACAATCTCTGCTTTTAAGTTATCACAATATATTTTATGAGGGGATTCAGAAAAAAAAAAGCAAATAAAATTATTCTTGAATTGAAGGAAACAACCAAAGGGCTGAGATAAAGAACAAAGGGGCGTGGGGTTTCAGATGGGGGACGGTGCAGATTGGATTCCCTGGGAAACAGACTCGGAAGCAGAAATAAGCATGCAGCGTATTTGTTAGGCAAGCAGCACCCATGGAAGCAGGCTGGGCAGAGGGTGACGTTGAGCTATGATGCAGCCCATCGACAGTCTTGGCTGATCCCAGGAAGAGCTCTAGATCCTTCTGATTGTTGCCCAGTTGGGCTGATATCGGGCCAGTGTGCTCCTGCATCAATCAGTTATTGAATGTGGATCACTCCAGGGAGAGCTTGAGCTGGGCTGAGGGAGTCTGGGGGAGCCGACTGCAGGAGGTTATCTGTGGACAGCAGTTCCAGCAGCTGGGGTACTGACTCCTTCCTTGAAGGAGGACCTCCATGAAACATTATTCAAAATTATAATCAGGTAATTTTAAAATGTATTTACATTAAGGTATTAATGTGTTTTATTACCACTAAAGTAATATTTTTTATTTATTGCCATTATAATTTATTACCACTAAGATGTTAATATTTAAGCTAAGGCTTGGAGGATGAGAATGAGCTGTGAGGCAAATAGAAATAGAAAGAAGAGGGAGAAGGTATTGTATGTGCAAAGGTCCTGAGGTGAAAAAATAATTTGGCACTTGCTCCTCTGATATGAGCTACTTGGCACACCATAGGCACCCAGTCAGCATTCTTTTTTCCTCCTCAAGGCTGTCTTCCCAAGATACCTGAGAACTCACTGCACATTTCCTCAAGGGACTTTGGTTTCCCAGTGGCATTCTGGAACTGCCTTGCATAGACTCAAGAGATGCAATTGTTATATATTCATGCATTTGAGAGTCCACCGTTAAACCATTGGCAGCTTGAGAGTGATCCCTTGGGAAGAATTTACACCATAGAAATTGGCAACAACTACAAATCACAGTAGTTTTTTTCCCCTGTGCTCCCACTTTGCTAACACACCACTAATTTGCACAGTATTTCCTCTGTCTGCAATATCCCTCTGCTTTTCCATCCATCTTTGCAGACTCAGCTCACATGTCAGCTCCCCTTCTTTAATTCAATCACGCAGGATGAGGCACATCCTCAGCACCTGGAGAATACTTGGATTATAACACCACCCAAAGACCTCTAATTCAGCATTTGTTGTGTATGTATGTGCCCGTGTCTGCTACCTCACTGCACTCGGAGCTTCTCGGAGGCTGTGTTTGGTTCTTGGTCTCCTTTGTAACTCCTCCTTCTAGCATCATCATATCTGGGCATAATAAGTATCTCATATATGCAGGCAGGAGGTCAGGCAGATGGAGAGAAAGGACAGAAAGGAGTCCCCTTCCTTGCCGTGTTTTTCTTCATAAAACCCATCACCATCTAACATACTACCTATTAACTTATTTATTTTTATTATTGTTTGTCTGTTCCCTACTCAACATAAGCTCCATGAAGACACAGACTGTTTTGGTCACTGCTGTATTTCTAGGTTTTACAATGGTGCTGGCAAATAGAATGCACTCAGTGGAAACTTGTTGAATGAATGCATTATAGAAGGAAGTGAGAGAGGGAGGAAGGGAAGGAAGAGGGAGGGTGGTTTAAAAAGGCCTTATAATGAAAGTCTCCCTGGAAACATGGTATATGACTCCCAGGGATGAGTCTGGCCCAGGCACCATGGGATCGACAATGCCTTCCTGACCAAAAGGGGGAAAAGAAGTGTAACAAATAAGATATCAGTGGCTGAGGGAGTTCAAATAGAGTCAAGAGGCTACTTCTGGAGGCTACTCTTATGCAAGCTTCAGCCAGATATTGCTACTTATTGTGGTTTGCCAAACTGCAACCAAAACCATTCCTGCCAACCCTCAAGAACACCTCGGGCTTTATCTGAGAGTTTATAAAGGTTCCATGCATTATGATTACTTTCCAGAAACCTACAACCTCCAGATGGGTTCCTCGGCCAGACAAGTCCCAAGCCTCTCTAGAGCATCAGCTAGTTCCATCCCCTTATTCCGTATTATTGACAGTCCCTTCCAACATGAAACAGTTAGGATGGGTATAGCCCCAATACCCCTAAAGATTGGGAAAAAGATCAAAGGAGAAGGAAGAGTTATAGCAGAGAAGAAGGGATTTAACAAAGGAGTATGACTGCTGAATCATTATATTGATATTTCTTTTAATCTCCAGTGTCTTGGAGCAGCCAGAAGGAAAAATCTAAAATTGTGGAAATGTAACCCACACCAAACTCTGAAATCTGTTCCCTAATTGTTGCAGTGTGCTTTTTAAAATATATGTTATTTTTCACAGTAAAAATGAAATAATAAAATGGTCTTATGAAAGAAGTGGAGCTTGAAGGGAGAGTGTGGTTTAAATCAGAAAAAGAATTTTCCTCATCAACAATGTGGTTGCCTGAAGATAAGGCCAACACAAAAAGGCAGGGCAGATGCTTGGTCCTTTCCCTTTATTATCAATTTTCAAAGAGACATGCTCTAATGTAAGATATGTATCATTAGGAATTCATGGATTTTTATATTTGATATATTTAAATTAGTTACCGTCTTTTTTTTAACTTTTTTTTTATATTCTGAAATAATTATAGATTCACAAGAAGTGGCAAAGATTGCACACAATGTTTCCTTGTTACCCTTCTACCAGTTTCCTCCAGTGGTTGCATCTTACTTAACTAGAGTACAATAGCAAAACCAGGAAATTGGCATTGCTAATATGTACATTTCTAGTTAATCTTTTCACATGTATACATTCCTGTAACTACCATTCCATTCAGGACCTTGAACTTGTCCATCACCATAAAGACCTTCCTTCGGCTAGTCCTTTAGGGTCACACCCAGCCCTTCTCCCCTACCATTCCTAACCCTTAACCCACTAATTTGTCATGAGTGTTATTATGTTATATAAATGGAGTCATACAGTGACCTTTTTTTTCCCCTGCATAGTACAGTGCTCTTGAGCTCCATCCAAGTTGTTGTATAGTTTGTTCTTTGTTATTGCTGAGTAGCATTCCATGACCTGCACATATTGCAGTGTGTTTATCCCTTCACATACCGAAGGGCATTTTGGTTGTTTCCAGTTTGGAGCTATTACAAATAATGCAGTTAGGAACAATTGTGCGCAGGGGTATGTGCAGACATACATGTTATCATTTCTCTGAAATAGATGCTCAGGGGTGTGATTGCTGGGCTGCATGCTAAGGATATGCTTAGTGTTTAAAGGAATGCCCAAACTCTTTTCCAGAGTGGTTGTGCCATTTTACATTCTCACCAGCAATGTATGAGGGATCTGGTTTATCTGCATCCTCACCAGCAGTTGGTGTTGTCACTATTTTTAATTTTAGCTATTTTAATATAGTACATAGTGCTATCTTAATGTGGTCTTATTTGAATCAGCCTCATGGCTGGTGATAGTGACCATCTTTTCATGTCCTATTATCATCCATACAAACAATACATTTAGAAAATGGGCAAAAGATATTGAGACATTTCACATTATTATCTATTTCTGAGGTTCAATTTGTTCAATCTGTAGTTAATAGGGACCTCTTCAAGTAGGCTCTTCTGTCGTTTGTATCTGTCCCAGCCATCTTAGGTAGTTCCTTGCTTTCTGTAATAAAGAGGTATCTCAGGCTCATCTAAACCTTAAATTTGAAATCAGTCATTTATTGAAGGAGCCCAGGTTCCTTTTGGAGGAAAAGGTATTAGAGATGCCAATCTGGGCACTTAGAATGCTCCTTGCTATTGATTGTCATTGCTTCTACGCCTTTCCAGGAGGCAAAGCCAGGAAATACGGAGTATTTAGAAGGAGGAAAATGAGTCATGAAGTCATATTGGTATTTTCAATTCAAATTTAAGTGACAGGACTTTTCCTTAACTTCCTTGATTTTAGAATTGTACCTCTTTTCTCTTACACTAAAAATCTGGTTCCTAAAGACATTATCATAATAATTTGTTTGCTTTATTCTCGGCATGCATACAATAAGACTAAATAACAATAATAGTAAGGCTAATGAATGAAGTTTAAAATTGTTGTCAGTTTTCATGATTCTAGCTAATGAATACAGAAGAAATAATAGAATCAGAAAATCATCTTATTAAAAATCCTAATGAAATAACAGGTGGAAGCAACAATCATCAGCATATGATAAACTCCATGTGAAAAGTTGATGGGAAACTTCATAACAGATATTTTAGACTGACAGCACCTGAACACACTGATTCATCAACAGCTCTAAGAGGGACACAGGTGCATCCTCATTTGCTTTCTGATGCAAGGCAATAGGAAGCACTTAGCACTGCCTATGAAGTTGGCTTGCCAAAAACAAACAAATAAAATGTTGAACCTAAATCTAATCAAGCCCCAAGACTAACTTTAAAGGAATTATAGGGGGTAGAGGAGCAAGGTAAACAACAGCACAGGGAAGCAATCTGCCAAATCCAGAACATGGGCTGTTGTAAAGGACAAATGCCTCAATTTTCTCCACACATAGACGGCATGGAAAAAATGGGGATAGAATCTTCTGGCATAAAAGAAACAGAAGAGTCATGGAAACCAAATGTGACATGTGGCCCTTTTTTGAGTCTTGAGTTAAACCAATTGCAAGAAGACACTTTTGAAACAAGCAGGGAAATTCAAATTTCTGGGCATTGGATGCTGCATTAGTTTCCTGGTTGCTAAAGTAAATACCACACAGTGGCATCTTCTCCTTTCCCTTCCAGGTTCTGTTGACTTCCAGCTTCTGGCTGTTCCCTGTGGCTCTTTCTCTTGTCCAATTTCTTTTGCTTATAAGGACTTCAGCTATATTGGATTAAGGCTCACCTCCTTCAGTTTGGGCACACCTTAACTAATAACATCCTCAAAGGTCCTATTTGCATATGGGGCCCCGCCCCCAGGACCAGGGGTTGAAACCTGAACCTATCTTTGTAGGGGGCGTGATTCAGTCCCCAACAGATGATATTAAAGTGGTATCAATTTTATGGGGTATGATAAAGGATACTATAGTTATGTTTTTAGAGTCCTTATCTGCTGGTGATGTGTTTTAGTTCCTAGGGCTGCAATAATTAAGCACCACAAAATGGGTGGCTTAAAACAACAGTCCTTTTCATCTCTCATGGTTCTGGAGGCTAGAGGCCTGAAGTCAAGGCATCAGCAGGGCCTCCGTTTTTGCTTCTTTCAGCTCCTGCTGGTTCCAGGATTCCTTGGCTTGTGGCAGTTTAACTATAATCTCCGCCTCTGTCTTCATGTGGCCTTCTCTGTAACTCTGTTTCTAAGATTCCCTCTCCTTTCTCTTATAAAGACACTCTAAATCCAGGATTACTTCATCTTGAGATCCTTAACTTATTACACCTGCAAAGGCTCTATTTCTGAGACAGGTCATGTCCTGTAATTCCAGGTAGACATGAACTTGGGGAAGGGGGATGCTATTCAACCTATCATATATGGTATAAATTATATATTTATGGGTCTATAGGTGACATGATATTACGTGTGAGATTCACTTTAAAATAGTGCAGAAAAAAGAGAAAAATTGTGGGGAGAAAACAGATGAGACAAAGTATTGATAATTCTTATAGCTGGATGATGTTCCTTTGTAGTAAATTGTTTGTTTTTTTTAAATTAGAATAGAGAGTAATGGTGAGGAGGATGTGGGTGAGCATTCCAGGCAGGGAGTCCAATGTGATGGAGCAAGTGGGCAGGGTGGCACATGGGAAGTCCAGGGCAGGGTGGCACATGGGAAGCCCAGGGCATGGCTAGGGGTGGCATTTAGGAGACAAATGGAAGGTCGTGACAGAGGAACCTGGATGCGTGGCTCAGAATCAGATCGCACAGCCTTCGATGCCTGGATGTTTTCCTGGGGTCGGTGGAGAGCTGCTTGACCATGTGGACAGAGGAAAGGGAGGTTCAGAAACGTCCTTGGGACGCAAAGTCAGGCACAGGGGGCCAGACGGTGGCAGGGCCAGGGTCTCCTCGAGGAGGGGAGGGGAGGAGTGGGTCCAGGGGACCAGTTAGAAGACAATAACCTT
>PVIY010030836.1:0-30491 GCA_004026745.1 Myrmecophaga tridactyla | reverse complement strand
GCATGACTGAGCACTGCTCACAGCTTTTGATGACCAAATTCAGTTTGCTGTGTCCTGGCTCTGAGCTACTGATTAAACCCACCCTGGACAAAGGTGGTAGCAGCCATTGTTTCAACCCCACCCCCAACATGGGTGAAAGTGGGGGAGATTTAAAGACACAGTGACTTCTCAGGGCTATTGGGAATAGTTTACCTGAAGGGTGGCATCTGCTGGACAGGCTCAGAAGGCACAGCTTCAGAGAGCTGTCAGGAGGCTTTGGCATCTGTCAAGATTCCCTCCCCAGGCCAATTTGAGGCTGCACTATGCCCCCTTTGGGGCCCCCTGGCCCTATTTCAGCTGGAAAATAAGAACTTGGGAAAGTCCTCTCTGGGGTGACCATTCTCCCAGAATGTGCCCTCTTGGCAAAAGCAGCTAGAGATAAGGAAAGAGTATAATAAGCCTATAGGTGTAAAACAAACAAGCAAACAAGAACAGAAAAGATCAAGATTCTCAGGAAAGGAACAAAGGAAAGGAAGCTTTTCTCCTGGAAGTGAAACAATTGCACAAAACATGGAATCTTAAAAGTTATATGACATATTAAGAGCAAGAATCTCAAGAAGAAGAGCTGAAAAAAATCTGATCAGTTAAACACAGGCTATGCTAAACATCTTGAGTAAGTTGAATCAAACATCAAAGGAGAGCCTTAACATAAAGCAAATCCACAATAAAACTCTAGTTGGAAAGAGAAATAATTAGATGCCTAGACATCAGCAAAAAAAATTACTAGCCATACTAAGAAACAGGGAGATATAGCCCAGTCAAAGGAACAAATTAAAAAGACAGAGGAGATACAGAATTTGGAACAACTAATCAAAGATGTTCAAGCAAATCTCATATACAATTCAAGGAGATGAATGAAAATATGACTGAAGGGATAAAGGATATTAAGAAGACATTTAGCATAAAGAAGAATTTGAAACCATGCAAAGAAAAATAACAGAACTTATGGGAATAAAAGTCACAGTAAATGAGATTAATGTGCTAGAGGTATATAACAGCAAATTTGAACAGGCAGAAGAAAGGATCAGTGAGCTAGAAAACTGAACATCTGATATCTTACAGATGAAAGAACAGATAAAGAAAAGAATGGAAAAATTTGAGCAGGGTCTCAGGGAATTGAATGATAGGAAAAAGCACATGAACATACACATCATGGATGTCCCAGAAAGAGAAGAAAAGGAGAAAGGGCCAGAAAGAATATTCTAGGTGATAATTTCCCATCTCTTATGAAAGACATAAATATACATGTCCAAGAATTGCAACATACTCCAAAAAGGATAAATCCTAATAGAACCTACTCCAGGACACATACTAATCAGACTGCCAACTGCCACAAATAAAGAGAGAATCATGAAAGCATCAAGAAGAGTAATAGATCACATACAAGGGACACTCAATAAGACTAAACTCTGATTTCTCAGTAGGAACCATGGAGGTGAGAAGGCAGTGGTATGAAATATTTAAGATACTGAAAGAGAAAAACTTCCAATCAATAATTATTTATCTGGCAAAACTCTCCTTCAAAAATGAGAGAGACTTTAAAATAACTGATAAACAGAAGCTGAGAGAGTTCATTAACAAGAGACCTGCCTTACAAGAATTACTAAAGGGAGTCTTGCAGTCTAAAAGGAAAAGACAAGAGACACTTGGAGAAGAGTGTAGAAATGAAGGGTAAGGGTAGTAAGTAAGGGTAACTAAAAGGCTAGAAAAAGAGACAAAAATAAGATATGACATATAAAAGCCAAAGGAGAAAATCCTTGATGTAATTACTGCCTTTACAGTAATAACATTGGATGTTAATGAATTAAACTCCCAATCAAAAGACACAGACTGACAGGATAAAAATTATGACCAACTTATATGCCATCTACAAGAGTCTTATCTTAGACTCAAGGATACAAATAGGTTTAAAGTGAAAGGCTGGAAAAAAGATATTCCATGCAAATAGTAACCAAAAAAGATCTGGGGTAGCTATAAAATACCAGACAAAATAAACTTTAAATGCAAAAATGTTATAAGAGACAAAGAAGGGGGAACAAAAGGGTAACACAATGTCTTAGTTTGTTAAACCTGCTAGGATGCAATATACCAGAAATAGAATGGCTTTTAAAAAGGGAATTTATTAAGTTGCAAGTTTATATTTCTACGGCCATTAAAATGTCCATACTAAGGTATCCAGAGAAAGATATCTTGAGTCAAGAAAGGTCAATGTATTCTTTTTTTATTCCCCCTATTATTTAATTATTTTTAATTCATATGTTTTACTCATCTGTCCATAAGGTAGATAAAAAGAACTTCAGACACAAGGTTTTCGCAATCACACAGTCACATTGCAAAAGCTGTATCATTATACAATCATTTTCAAGAAACATGGCTACTGGAACACTGCTCTATATTTTCAGGCAGTTCCCTCCAGCCTCTCTGTTACACCTTAACTAAAAAGGTGATATCTATTTAATGCATAAGAATAACCTCCAGGATAACCTCTCAACTGTGTTTGGAATCTCTCAGCCATTGACACTTTATTTTGTCTCATTTCTCTCTTCCCCCTTTTGGTGGGGTGACTCTTAGGCCTAATTTTAAGTAGGCTTAGCCTATCCTTTGCAGGGATAAGTTTCACATGAACAACCCCCAAGATTGGGGGCTCCACCTATTGCTTTAGTTGGCCCCACTGCTTGTGAGAATATCAAGAATTCTCCACTTGGGGAAATTTAATTTTCCCCCTTTCTCACCATTTCCCCAAGGGAGCTTTGCAAAAACTTTTTTATTCACTGTTCAAATCCCTCTGGGATTTATTGGGGCATCACTGGACAAGCCTACAAAATCTCATGCCCTACTCAAGGTTCCATGTACTTATGGTGTTCAATTAGGCTGTCCACATAAGTTATACTAGGAAATGCACTAGTTAAAATACCAATTTTGTACCAAATAAACATTTTTTTTCTCACACATAAGTAAAAGTTTTAAAATATTAATTACCATCTATTTTCAACACCCTGCATTATTGACATTCCTTTGTTCTTCCTCATGCAAAAGCATTTTTAAATGTGTACATTTAGTCACTATCACTATATATTCTAGGCATTCCTAGATTATACCATCTCAGTCTTTATATATCTCTCCTTCTGATTTCACTTCTGCCCCCAGGCCTCCTCCCTCTATCATTCTTACATTTAGCTTCATTCAGTGTTTAACATTATTGTATTACAGTTAGGTAGTATTGTGTTATCCATTTCTAAATTTTTACAATCAGTCCTGTTGCACAATCTGTATCCCTTCAGTTCCAATTACCCAAATATCTACCTTATTTCTACCTCCTGATGACCTCTGTTCTTAACTGGAATTCTCCAAGTTCATTCATTAATGTTAGTTCATATCAGTAAGACCATACCGTATTTGTCCTTTTGTTTCTGACTAATCTCACTCAGCATAATGTCCTTAAGGTCCATCCATGTTGTTACATACTTTATAACTTTATTCTGTCTTACAGCTTCATAATATTCTATCATATGATGGAATATATAAACAAACACAACATGGCTGTTTCCATTTCTTGGCAATTGTAAATAATGCTGCTATAAACAATTGGTGTGCAAATGTCCATTTGTGTCTTTGCCCTCATGTTCTCTGAGTAGATACATAGCAATGGTATTGCCAGGTCATATGGCAGTTCTATACTTAGCTTCCTGAGGAACCACCAAACTGCCTTCCACAATGGTTGTACCATTTGACATTTCCAGCAACAGTGGATAAGTGTGCCTCTTTCTCCACATCCTCTCCAGCACTTGTTCTTTTCTGTTTTATTGATAATGGCCATTCTGGTGTGTGTGAAATGATATCTCATTGTGGTTTGGATTTGCATTTCCCTAATAGCCAGGGAAGTTGAGTGTCTTTTCATGTGCATTTTTGGCCATTTGTATTTCCTCTTCAGAGAAGTGTCTGTTCAAGTCTTTTGCCCATTTTGTAATTGGGTTGTCTGTCTTTTTGTTGTTGAGTTGAACAATCTCTTTATATATTCTAGATGCTAGACCTTTATCTGATATATCATTTCCAAATATTGTCTCCCATTGTGTAGGCTGCCTTTTTACTTTCTTGACAAAGTTCTTTGATGCACAAAACTGTTTAATTTTGAGGAGTTCCCATTTATTTATTATTTCTTCAATGCTCGTGCTTTGGGTGTAAGGTCTAGGAAACCGCCTCCTATTAAAACATTTGTAAGATATTTCCCTACATTTTCTTCTAACAGTTTTATGGTCTTAGATCTAATGTTTAGGTCTTTGATTGATTTTGAGTTAGTTTTTGTATAGGGTATGAGATATAGATCCTCTTTCATCCTTTTGCATGTGGATATCCTGTTCTCTAGGCACCTTTTATTGAAGACACTGTTCTGTCCCAGGTGAGTTGGCTTTACTGCCTTATCAAAGATCAATTGTCCATAGATGAGAGGGCCTATATCTGAACACTCTAATAGATTCCATTGGTCAGTATATCTATCTTTATGCCACTATCATGCTGTTTTGACCACTGTAGCTTTGTAATACACCTTAAAGTCAGGTAGCGTGAGACCTCCAACTTCATTTTTCTTTCTCAGGATACTTTTAGCTATCCAGGGCACCCTGCCCTTCCAGATAAATTTTGTTATTTGTTTTTCTATTTCTGAAAAGTAAGTTTTTGGGATTTTAATTGGTATTGCATTGAATCTGTAAATCAATTTAGGTAGAATTGACATCTTAACTATTTTTAGTCTTCCAATCCATGAACACGGTATGCCCTTCCATTTATTTAGGTCTTCTGTGATTTCTTTTAACAATTTCTTGTAGTTTTCTCTGTATAGTTCTTTTGTCTATTTAGTTAAATTTATTCCTAAATATTTTATTCTTTTGGCTGCAATTGTAAATGGATTTTTTTCTTGATTTCCCCTTCAGATTGTTCATTACTAGTGTGTAGAAACACTACAGATTTCTGAGTGTTGACCATGTAACCTGCCACTTTGCTGTACTCATTTATTAGCTCTAACAGTTTTGCTGTGGATTTTTTTTGAGTTTTTGACATATAGTATCATATCTGCAACAGTGAGAGTTTTACTCCTCCTTTTCCAATTTTGATGCATTGTATTTCTTTTTCTTGTCTAATTGCTCTGGCTAGAACTTCCAACATAATGTTGAATAACAACAGTGATAGTGGACATCCTTGTCTTGTTCCTAATCTTGGGGGAAAGTTTTCAGTTTTACCCCATTGAGGATGGTGGGGAATTCCTTGATTTTTGCTCTTTCTTCTTTTTTGATGTAGGCATTTAGGGCAATTAATTTCCCTCTTAGCACTGCCTTTGCTGCATTCCATAAATTTTGATATATTGTGTTTTCATTTTCATTTGCCTCGAGATATTTACAGATTTCTCTGGTAATTTCTTCCTTGACCCAATGGTTGTTTAAGAGTGTGTTGTTGAGCCTCCACATATTTGTGAATTTTCTAGCACTCTGCCTATTATTGATTTCCAATTTCATTCCTTTATGATCTGAGAAAGTATTTTGTATGATTTCAATCTTTTTAAATTTATTGAAACTTGCTTTGTGACCCAGCATATGGTCTATCCTTGAGAATGATCCATGAGCACTTGAGAAAAAGGCATATCCTGCTGTTGTAGGGTATAATGTTCTATAAATGTCTGTTAAGCCTATCTAATTTATTGTATTATTCAAATTCTCTGTTTCTTTATTGATCCTCTGTCTAGATGTTCTGTCCATTGATGAGAGTGGGGAATTGAAGTCTCCAACTATTATGGTAGATATTTCTATTTCTCTTTTCAGTGTTTTCAGTGTTTGCCTCATGTATTTTGGAGCATTCTGGCTCAGTGCATAAATATTTATAGTTGCTATGTTTTCTTGTTGAATTGTTCCTTTCATTAATAGTGTCCTTCTTTATCTCTTTTAACTATTTTACATTTGAAGTCTAATTTCTTGGATATTAGTATAGCTACTTCTGCTCTTTTCTGATTGTTATTTGCATGAAATATATTTTCCCAACCTTTCATTTTCAACCTATTTTTATCTTTGGATCTAAGATACATTTCTTGTAGACAGCATATAGATGGATCCTGTTTTTTTTAATACATTCTGCCAGTCTATGTCTTTTGATTGGGGAGTTGAATCCATTAACATTTAGTGTTATTACTGTACAGGTAGTACTTTCTTCCACCATTTTGCCTTTTGGATTTTATATGTCATATCTAATTTTCCTTCTTTTTACCTTTACTGATAGCCTTCATTTCTACACTCTTCTCCACACCTCTCTCTCCTGTCTTCTTGTATCTGTCTCAAGTGCTCTCTTTAGTATTTCTTGCAGAGCCAGTCTCTTGGTCACAAATTCTCTCAGTGATTTTTTTGTCTGAAAATGTTTTAATTTCTCCCTCATTTTTGAAGGACAATTTTGCTGGATATAGTATCCTTGGTTGGCAGTTTTTCTCTTTTAGTAATTTAAATATATCATCACACTGTCTTCTCACCTCCATGGTTTCTGCTATGAAATCTACACATAATCTTATTGAGCTTCCCTTATATGTGATGGATTCTTTTTCTCTTGCTGCTTTCAAGATTCTCTCTTTCTCTTTGACATCTGACATTCTGATTGGTAAGTGTCTTGGAGTACGTCTATTTGGGTCTACTCTGTTTGGGGTAAGCGGCACCTCTTGGATCGTAATTTTAAGCCTCTCATAAGAGTTGGGAAATTTTCAGTGATAATTTTCTGCATTAATTTTCCTCCTTCTTTTCCTTTCTCTTCTCCTTCTGGGACACCCACAACACATATATTCGTGTGCTTCATGTTGTCATTCAACTCCCTGAGTCCCTGCTCATATATTTCCATTCTTTTCCCTATATTTTCTTTTGCTTGTCAGATTTCAGATGTTCTGTCCTCCAGTTCACTAATCCTATCTTTTACCTTTGAAATCTGACATTGTAGGTTTCCGTTGTTTTTTTCATCTCTTCTACTGTGCCTTTCATTCCCATAAGTTCTGTGATTTGTTCTTTCAGACTTTCAATTTCTTCTTTTTTTTCACTCCTTGCCTTCTTTATATCCTCCATCAATTCACTGATTTGACTTTTGATGAGGTTTTTCATGTCTGTTTGAACATTCTAAATTAATTATTTCAACTCCTGTATCTCATTTGAATTGTTTGTTCCTTTGACTGGGCCATATCTTCAATTTTCCTAATATGATTTGTTATTTTTTGCTGGTGTCTAGGCATTTAATTACCTTAATTAGTTTATTCTGGAGATTGTTTTCACTTTTTTTTACCTAGGATTTTCTTGCTGGATGACTTTGTTGTCTATCTGTTCTTTGACATTCAGTTCAGCTTATTCTGGACCTCTAGCTTAGATTTTGTTTAATAGATCAGAATTTTTCAGCTCTTGTTTCTTGTCCTGCCTGTATGGTGCCTTTTCTCCCCCCTTAGGAGGGTCTACTCAGGTATTCTAGACCCCAGCCAGATTTTTCCAGACCAAACTGGCCTCCTATCAGGAGGAAAGAGTCACTAGCGTGCTGAGGGTGAGATCCAGCAGATCGAAAGGCTTTCCTATGAAGCCTCTGAGCTCTCCGTTTTCCCTATCCTGTCCAGTATGTGGTGCTTATCTTCCTGCAGGCCCACCAGCATAAGGTGATGCAGTACCTTTAACTTCAGTAGACTCTCCCTGCTCAGGGCATGATGGAGACAGATGAGAGGTTGTAGGCTGGCTTTAATTGCTTCCCTTTTCCAGACCCTGGGGTCTTAACTCCTTGAGGGAGGGATTCCACCTTAGCTAGGCCCTACCCATCTCCCGGGGAAGGCACAGGCTCTAGACAAACACTCAAACAAGCTCAATTCTGCCTATGCCTGGGGCAGTGGAACCCAAGAAGGCTTGCAGCTGTATCCAAAGAGTAGTCCAGCCATAGAAACACAGCCACCAAATGAAAGAGAAAAATCCTTTTCAGAGCAGAACCCCCATTCCTCGGTTTTGCCAATCAAGAGCTTAAGTTGTATGTTGCTCAATGTATCTCCAGGTTCTGTGTGCCCCCTCCTTTCCTTCAGGGCCCAGACTTTTTCGAATCCTAAAAAACCTCTGGTGTTCTTTTTTTTCTTCTTCTGTCAGCCTTGCTCCCTCTGTGCCAGGACAAAAACCAGCAACCTCTGCTTTTACTTGAGGTTCAGCTGAGCTGGGGGCCTATTTTTAGTAGTCAGAATTTGTTAATTAATTCCATAATTAGAGTTTGGTTGCACTCAGCTTCTGCTGCTGCTAAACTCTCTTTCCTTTTACTCTGGGAAGCAGCCTATAGGGGAGGAGTGCTGGCTGCCACAGCTTGGGAAACTCATGGTTCTGGGTGGTCCAGATTGGTCCAGCTGGTCCAAACTGGGGTACACTGTGTGTCCAGTCTGGCCCCAGCAGTTGTTCTGTATTGTTCCTGGCTATTTACTAGCTGCTCTGGAGGACAAACTAAATCCCACTCCTCACTAAACTGCCATCTTGGTCCCTTTCCAGTTTTATTTCTCTCAATGTATTCTTTTTTTTTTTTTTTAACTTTTTTTTTTAATTTGCATATGGGCAGGAGGCACCAGGGATCGAACTCCAGACCTCCAGCACGGCAGGTTGGAGCTCTGCCTGCTGAGCCACGGCAGCCGCCCTCTCAATGTATTCTTAATACCTCTGTCAGCTGGGAAGGCATGGAGCTTGCATCTGCTGGGATCTCTGGCTTCTTCTTTCAAACATCTTCCCAGGGTGTGTGTGTGTGGTGTTTCTCTCCTTATCTCCAAAGGTCTCTGGCTGTGTGGGCGGTAAAGCTTTTTCCTTTAAAGGACTCCAGTAAGCAACCCTACCTTGAATGGGTGAGATACATCTCCGTGGAAACAACTTAATCAAAGAAATCCCACCAAACAATATTGAATGAGGATTAAAGAACATGGCTTTTCTGGGGTACACAAAAGTTTCAAGCTGGCACACCCACCAAGAACAAATAATCATAAATATGTATGCACCTAACCATGCTGCCCCAAAAAACATAAGGCAAAAATGGCAACACTGAAGGGAGAAATAGAGATCTCTACAATAATAGTTGGAGACTTCAATATACAACTTTCATCAATAGATAGAACATCTAGACAGAGAAGATCAATAAGGAAACACAGAACTTGAATAATTTGATGACTGAAGTAGACCTATACAAACATATACAGACATACAGAAAAGACATGTACAGAACATTAGTCTCCAAAACAGCAGAAGGATATACTTTCTTCTCAAGTGAACAGGGATCATTCTCCAGGTTAGACTTCATGTTAGGTCACAAAATAGGCCTCAAAAAATTTTGAATTTGAATAATGAAATGAAGTTGAAAATCAATAATAGGTGGTGTACCAGTTTGAAACTATTGTGCACCCCAGGAAAAAAACATGTTTTAATCCTGAACCAATCTTGTGGGGACAGCCATTTCTTTTAATCCTGATTCGATATTGTAGGGTGGAAACTTTCGAGTAGATTAACTCCGGGGAGATGCGATGCACCCAATTGTGAGTGTGGCCTTCAGATTAGATGGAGATGTGACTCCACCCACTCCAGGTGGGTCTTGATTAGTTTACTAGAGTTCTTTAAAAGGGGAAACATTTTGAAGAAAGCAGAAAGCAGAGGCAGATGCTTGGACAACTGTTGCTTCAGAGTAGACAGAGCCAACACGAGACCCAGACTTTTGGAGATGCAGGGCCCAGCAGACATCACCACAAGATGCTGAGCAAGCCAGAACCCAGAGTTGTGTCCTAGAGGAGGTAAGTGGAAGGCCCACAGATGCCAAGTGAGGAACCCCCACAGGACAAAGAGACTGAAAACAACAGAGCCCAGGAGCAAGGGACCAGCTGATGCCAGCCATGTGCCTTCCCAGCTGACAGAGGTATTCTGGACAGCATCAGCCTTTCTTGAGTGAATGCAACCTTGTGTTGGTGCCTTAGTTTAGTCATTTTCTCAGCACTAGAACTGTAAACTTGTAACTTATTAAATTCCCATTTAATAAGCCATTCCATTTCTGATTTATTGCACTCTGACAGCTTAACAAACTAATACAGGTAGAGAACTAGAAAATTCACAAATGTATGGAACTTAAAAAATGCTCTCTTAAACAACCAGTGGGTCAAATTAGAAATTTCAAGAGAAATCAGTAAATATCTTGAGATGAATGAAAACAAGAAGACAACATATCACAACTTATCGGGGGACAGTGCAAGGGTAGTTCAGTGGTAGAATTCTCACCTGCTAAGTGGGAGACCTGGGTTTGATTCCCAGTCTGTGCACTTCCCATAAAACAAGCAAACAACAAACAAACAAACAAAATTCAACAAATGGTGCTGCAATAACAGGATACTTGCATGGAAAAATAATGAAATGTGACTCTGCCATACAGCATACAAAAAAAAAAAAAAACTTATGGGATGCAGTGAAGACAGTGATAAGGGAGAAATTAATAGCCCTAAACACCTACATTAAAAAGGAAGAAAGAACTAAAATCAAATACCTATCTGCACACCTGGAGAAACTAGGAAAAGAACAGAAAACTAACCACAAAGCAAACAGAAAGAAAGAAGTAAGAAAGATTAGAGCAGAAGTAAATGAAATTTAGAATGAAAAAACTATAGAGAGAATCAACACAAGGAAAAGTTGGTTCTTTGGAAAGATCAGTAAAGTTGACAAATGCTTAGCTGGACTGACAAAATATAAGAGAAGATGCAAATAAAATTAGGAACAAGAGGGGTGTCACTACCAGTGACCCCATGGAAATATAGATGATCATAAGATGATACTCTGAACAACTGTATGCTAACAAACTAGACAACTTAGAGGAAGTGGAAAACTTCTCAGAAACAGACGAACAGCCTATACTGATTCTGGAAGAAACAGAAGACCTCAACAAACCAACCACAAGAAATTGAAATGGTCATCAAAAATCTCCTAATAAAGAAAAACGCAAGACCAGGTGGCTTCACTGGTGAATCCTACCAATCAGGGAAAGAATTAGGAAAAGGGGAAGTTGTAGGTAATGTATGTCACTAGAAGGAAAGCTAGAGGATAAAATACGGGACTGTATACCCAGTGAATCCTGTTGTGGATGAGGACTGTGGTTAATTGTACAAATAAAGAATGTCCTTCCATGTACCAGAACAAATGCATATCACTATTATAAGGTGTTAATAATAGGGTACTATATGGAAAAAAAATCAACTAATGCAAACTATGGACTACAGTTAACAGTAACCTTGTAATAGTCTCTCATCAGTTGTAACAAAGGTAGCATACCAAGTGTCAATAATAGGGGGTATAAGAGGTATGGAATTTTTCTTTGTGGAGCCATGAAAATACTCTCAAATTGTGGTGATGACTACACCATTGATTGCACACTTTGGATGGATTGTATGGTGTGTAAATATATCTGTTAGGAAAAAAATTACCTAGTCTCTATTCCTTAGGGCCCTGATTTCTGCCACCAACTTATGGTTCAAGTTTTGTCCCTCAGGTAACATGCTATTCAACAGGGGAGACATTGATCAAATAAACAGGCATACACAAAACATAACACTGGATAATGTTTTTAAAGTTAGGAATATGCTTTGCTCTTTTTTGCTTTTTAGGAGCCCAGCCCTTCTCCCTAGTCTGACAGGAGCAGGAGTGTTGAGATTATTTAAGAACAAATACAACAGAAAAAAATAAAGATTCAGTTTCTGGTATTCAAAATAGGATTTGCAGCAAAACAGCAAATCTTACAGAAAAAAACGTTCTCCCACATGAGTTCCTGTTTAACATATTAAAAACTATGCATGGTGAAAAAAAAAATCATGAAGTTTTACATAGGAGAAGTTGTAGGTAGACAGGAAGGGAATGTTTTTAAAATCCCATCTCTCTGGGGCTGAGGAACATTGGAAGATAGAAGATGGGCTGTCAGCTCTGGGTCCCACTGATGGCTGTCTGTATTTTGCCCCTGAGAGGAAGGGCATCCGACTAGTTAGTTGAAAGGAAACATCAAGAGTGGAAGGACTGCATTCCCACTCCCATGTGGACTCTTGGAGAGAGCTGCTGTGCAGGTCAGACTGGAGAAGCCCTGCAATGGTAGGTGGTAGAACGGCACAGCAGAGAGAGAGGGGGGGGCTTGCTTGCAACTCTTGAGCATCTGTTGGCTCATACAAGCCAGGAAATTTGCTGGGGGCCCTTGTGTGGCTGGGGACAGAATGATCCTGCAGGCAAAGCTGTGAAGTAGCAGCTTAAGCCAGGGCCCAGAGGGAAAGTGTGCCAGGGACTCAGGGGTCCCTGACAGAGAGAGGTGAGCGGAGGCCAGAGCCACAGGGAGGGGCAGCAGCCCTGCAAGGGCTAAGAAAGAAGACACCAGGAGTTCACCAGCAGCTGAGACCAACGGAACCCCAAACCTGCTGTGGTAGGTTGAACTGTGAGACCCCAAAGGATATGCTGACATCATAACCCAGTACCCATGAACGTGACTGTGCTGGTTTGAAATGATGTATGTACCCTAGAAAAGCCATGTTTTAATCCTAATTCCATTTTGTAAAGGCAACCGTTTCTTTTAATCCCTATTCAGTATTGTATGTTTGAAACTGTAATTAGATCATCTCCCTGGAGATGTGATTTAATCAAGAATGGTTGTTAAACTGGATTAGGTAGAGGCATGTCTCCACCCATTTGGGTGGATCTTGATTAGTTTCTGGAGTCCTATAAAAGAGGAAATATTTTGGAGAATGAAAGAGATTCTGAGAGAGCAGAGAACGATGCAGCCACGAGAAGCAGAGTCCACCAGCCAGCAACCTTTGGAGATGAAGAAGGAAAATGTCTCCTGGGGAGCTTCATGAAACAGGAAGCCAGGAGAAGAAGCTAGCAGATGACACCATGTTTGCCATGTGCCCTTCCACTTGAGAGAGAAACCCTGAACTTCATCGGCCTTCTTGAACCAAGGTATCTTTTCCTGGACACCTTAGATTGGACATTTCTACAGACTTGTTTTAATTGGGACATTTTCTCAGCCTTAGAACTGTAAACTAGCAACTTATTAAATTCCCCTTTTTAAAAGCCATTCCATTTCTGGTATGTTGCATTCTGGCAGCTAGCAAACTAGAACAGTGACTTATTTGGAATCAATGTCTTTGCAGATGTAATTACTTAAAAGAAGGTCACATGAATTAGCAAAGGCTCCTCTAATCCAATGACTAGAGTCCTCGTAAGGAGAGGGTGATTTGGAGACACAGGCACAGAGAAGCCCACGTGTAAATGAGGGCAGAGATGGGAGTGACACTGCGACAAGCCAAACGTGAGAAGGATGCCAGCAAGCATTAGAAACTGGAAGAGACAAGGAGGGCTCTCACTCGAGTCTCTGGAGGGAGCATGGCCTGGCCAGCACTTTGGTGTGAAGCTCCTGGCCTGCAGACCTGTGCTACGGTACATTTTCTGTTGTTTTAAGCCAAAAAAAGAAAAGAAAAAAAGAAAAACTGCATAGTCCAAACACACAAATGAGTGTACATAAAATGAGTGAAAATGATTAAATTTGATGGCTTGTACCAATGTTAATTGCCTGGTTGTGACATCATGTTATAGTTTTCCAAGATGTTACCATTGCAGAAACGCTCTGTGTTATTTCTTACAGCTGCATGTGAATCTACAATCATCTAAAACGCAGCACAACACATTTTTAAAATGGCCTTTTGAGGATAATTATGATAATGAGGGGGGAAAAGGCAGTCACTCTTTTTATGTTCCTAATTATTTTGTCTACAGCTTTCTCTCTTTGTTTTTAGCATTGCCTGGTTTAACTTTTTTCAGTGATTAATTCTATTATGTTCAATCCCCCTCCCCCTTTTTTCTGTCCCCTCCTCATTTTTCCTGTCAAATAATCAGCAGGTTATAGGAGTCTGATACAAAACTATTTCTAGTTACATTTAAATCTAGCCACTTGATCTCACGGCGGGTCCCCATGTTCACTTGAAGGCAGTGGAGAGAATCCTGGTTGCTGAACATCCCTCAGAGGGCAGTATGTGGGCACCATGGAAAGAGGTGCTGTCCTTCCTACAGAGGACAAATGTCTGTGTTGCTGGTTTTCTAATTCACTGCACGTGCTGAAATGAGAGGTTAATTTTTCTCAACTCATTCCAAGCCTCTGTTATTACCCATGGTTCCACAGCATGCAGTGCTCTTTTCTGAAAAGACTGACGGCTTACTAGAAGTCAAAAAGGGTGGCATTTGCTGGTAGAAATGAAGGCCCAGATATGAAGAAGAGCACAGCAGCTGATCACAGACCTTTGAAAGGAAGAGTAACATATGTCCTTAGGAAGTACAAAGCTGTTTTGTGCTGCCAGATCTTAGTATCTGCTATTCCATCTGTCCAGAATGCCTTTCCCTCCATCTTTCAAACCCTGCTAAGGGGTCAGCTTCTCTTTGAGTCCTCCTGGCCTCTTCATTCCACAGATATAATTGTTGCCTAAGCTGCACTACTTCTTTTAAGTGGACATAATCCTGTTGTGGTATATAAAAGAGAAGGAGGCAGCATAACTTAGCGTTTGAGAACTTGACTGAGTTGGAATCCCTGCCCCACCATTTACTAGCTGTGTGACTGTTGCCTCAGTTTCCTCATCTATCGTATGGGGATGGTAATAATGCCTGATAAGAGTTGTAAGGATTAATCAGTATATGTAAAATGCTTAGAAAAAGTTAAGCACTATTTAACCATTAGCTATTGTTTGTACTTACACATTTATTTCATGTAAAGCTACTTGAGGGCAGTGTCAGTTATCTATGGCTGTGTAACAGATTATTTCAAAACTTAGCAGTTTAAAACAACAAAGATTATTTCATGGCTTCTGTGGGTCAATGTGGTAGTTTGAAGCTGTTCTGGACCCTGGAAAAGGCTGTGTTCTTTTATTCCATCCCTGTGGGTGCAAACCTATTGTGAGTGCAACCTTTGATGAGGTTGTTTCAATTGAGATGTGACCCACCCAGTTCAGATTGGGTCTTAGTCCTCTTACTGGAGTCCTTTGTGAGGATAAAATATATACAGAAGTTGAGAGGTGAAATGGAGAGAAGCTCAGGGAAAAAAAACAGAGAAGCTGAGTGACAAGGTCACACCTACAGGAGCTGAGAGAGGAAGCCACTGAAGCCAGGAGCTGGAAGCTACAAAACCAGGGAGAATAGGATCAGCAGCTATCACCTGTGCCTTGCTGTGTGACAGAGGAACCCAGGCTCACGGTAAGTGGTCTTCAGAGAAGGTGTCGTACTATCGATGCCCTAATTGGGACATTTTCATGGCCTTAGAATTGTAAATTTGTAAGCTAACACATCCCCATTGTCCATTTCTGGTATATTGCATTCCAGCAGGTTTGGCAAACTGAAACAGTCAGGAATCTGGGAGTAGATTGGGTGGGTCCTGTGGTTGAGTCTCCCATGAGGCAGCAACCAAGCTGTTGGCTGGGTCTGCACTCACTGGAAGGAGGAGGGTCTGTTTTGGGATTGAACTCTTCACAGGTGGTCTGACTGTGCTTTGGCGCCTCACTTGCTCTTGGCCAGAGGCTACCCTCTGTTCCTTGTCCCCTGGGCCTTTCCCCAGGGCAGCTTACCATGTGACAGTGGACTTCCACCAGACTGAGCAAGCAAAAGAAAGCAAGGGCTGGTGAGCAAGACAGAAGTCGCCCTGTTTTTATAACCTAATATCAGAGCATCTCCCTTCCCCTTTCCTGCATTCTCTGGGTTAGAAGCGGGTCACCAGGGTCAGCCCACATTCAAGGGGAGAATTATATAAGAGCAAGAACAAGAGGAGGCAAGGGTCACTGGGCTCACCCTAGAGGAGGTCTGCCCCAGCCTGCCCTCTGACCCGCAGTGACTCATGTTCCTGCTACATGCAAAATACACTCACCACCTCCCAAGCTCCCCAAAGTCTCAGCCCATTATAGGCAGGGACTGTATCTTATTCATATTTGTTATTCTGGCCACCTTTTCCTTTGTGTGTGTGTGTGTTAACATTGGATTGTTTCATAAAATTCTCCACATAACACCTGCAAGTAAAGTGCTTTGCACAAAGTCCCAGAACCAGAAAGTGATGGAGCCAGGGTTTGAAGCCTGAAGGTGTGGCTCCACAGTCCCTGTTCTGTGCTATAGCCCCCTCAACACTTTTTCTGGGATTGGGGAGGTCTGGGATGTCACGATGGTGAGCTCAGGGCTTTGGCTGCTCCTGCTTTCTCTGCTGCAGAGCTGACACTGCCTCATTTTCCAGTGGGCTTCCCTCCTGGCATTCTTCAATGTTCCTTCCCTACTCTCTCTTTCACAAAGGTTTTCCTTAATGATTATAGCTTTATTATAGTAAAAGATAAAAATAAGAAGCCGAAGAGGAGATGCAGAAGGCAAGGTCTGGGTGGGTCTTAGTTGCAAACTTCCCCATCCTCTCCCCTTGCAGTCAGCACATGTCTCCTAGTACAGAGGCACGGAAGCGAGCCTTATCAGTCTCTTCCTTTTCAGTTGAATAAAAGGAAGGGGTAGTATTCTTTTTTATGAAAGAAAAGTATAAACTATCACATCACTGAAACTTAAGCTATCTGAATAAAATTCTACAGGTTAAAAACATCATAAAGAATAAGATTTTTTCTTAGCTGTTATTTTTAATGACCCGAAATAATTGGAGAATCTAATAACCACAGAATGTTTAAAGCACTCATCCTTTTATTTCATTTCCGTGCTTTGTTTGAATGTGAAGATATGCCAAGGGATTAGAGGTAAATTCTAATTTTACATTTTAAATTTCAATATTACGTCCACATACTGTTTACCTTCTCTATCTACAGTTGAATTTACAATGCCAGCGAAAATGGATAATATAAACTGCTTGTTCCAAATCAACTTCTGATCGTGGTTGTCCAATAAGGTACTGTCAATCAAAACACATTATGCATTGAAATAAAACTCTTATCCAATCATCTCCAGGGCATTTCCCCGATCTCTAGCTATAGGTTCATTCCACTTTAATGTCTACGCCCTTTGATATGTAAGGAATTCAGGGCAGAGTTATCCCGCTACCATATGACCCCTTGCTGGCTAACCTTATTCATGAGACACATTTTTGCAGGGCAGAAGCAAAAGCCAGGAACCAACTGCTTTGCCATGGAGTCCATTTGTTGAAGGACATTTGGAGAAGTTGTGGTGGGAAGATGTCTTCTTTTCAGTGAAGAGCTGAGTTCAGTGCCTTGAAGCAAACTGGAGAAATTTAACCTGGAGCCAACAGGCTTACTCACAGCATATGTTTTGATGGCACAATGATTAAAATCCATGTTTCTTGGTTCCCAGCCCTGTTATTATTTACTCCTGCCAAAAAAATTATAAAATCCCTTCAGTAGGGATCTTTAAGATGATCATGTTATGTTTCATGAGAAACCATGATAAATATTATTCACAACAAATTACAGGGACTATTGTAAAAAACCAAATGTTCTGTCTATAAATCAACAGTCTCCTGAAGTAGCACATCCAGGGAGCGCCATGTACTGCCCCACTATTAGATAAGTGACCTTCCATGTCCCCTTCACCACTTATTCTCAAAAGTACTTCCCAGCAAAAGCCATCAGTTCTAACCTAAATCAGTCTTTTCAACTCCCCATCCTCATTTTTGTTCCTAGACCTCTGCTAATGTAATTGCCTGTCTTTCAATCTCCTGAAATCCTACCCCTGCACCTTGAGTCTGGTTTAAACTGTGCTGTCCCCTCAGATCCTGCCTGTGCTGGTTTGAAAGGATTATGTACCCTAGAAAGCCATGTTTTAATCCCAATTCTTCATGTGATGGCAGCCTTTTCTTTTAAACATATATTCAGTACTATATGCTGGAAATGTGATTAGATTATCTCCGTGGAGATGTGACTCACAAATTGTGGATGTTAACCTTTGATTAGAGGGAGATATGACTCCACCCATTCTAGGTGGGTCTTGATTGGTTTACTGGAATCCTTTAAAAGAGAAAGCATTTTTGGAGAGCCACAAGAGAGCAACAAGATCCATGAGAGCCCAGACAGCCAGAAACCTCTGGAGAAGGAAAACATCTCTGGGAGAGCTTTATGAAAGAAGAAGCCTGGAGAGAAAGCTAGAAGGTGTCACCATGTTTGCCATGTGCTTTTCCAGTTCAGAGAGAAACTCTGAACTTCATTGGTCTTTTTGTTTATTTATTTAGCATGACAACATACAAACACAAACATTCTTACCATATGATCATTCCATTCTTGATATATAATCAATAACTCACAATATCATCACATAGTTGTATATATTCTAAGAAAATCATAATTTCTTAGAACATTTGCATCAATTCAGAAAAAGAAAGAAAAAATAAAAAAATTCATGCATAGCATACCCCTTACCCCTTCCTTTCATTCATCACTAGATTTCAATCTACTAAATTTATTTTAACATTTGTTCCCCCTATTATTTATTTATTTTTAACCCATATATTTTACTCATCTGTCCATAAGGTAGATAAAAAGAGCATCAGACACAAGGTTTTCACAATCACACAGTCACATTGTGAAAGCTATATCATTAAACAATCATCTTCAAGAAATATGGCTACTGGAACACAACTCTACATTTTCAGGCACTTCCTGAACTCTCCGTTATACCTTAGCTAAAAAGGTGATATCAATATAATGCATAATAATAACCTCCAGGATAACCTCTCGACACTATTTGGAATCTCTCAGCCATTGACACTTTATTTTGTCTCATTTCTCTCTTCCCCCTTTTGGTCGAGAAGGTTTCTTAATCCCTTGATGCTGAGTCCCAGCTCATTCTAGGATTTCTGTCCAACGTTGCCAGGAAGGTCCACATGCCTGGGAGTCATGTCCCATGTAGGCAGGGGGAGCACAGTGAGCTTACTTGTTGTGTTGGCTGAGAGAGAGAGAGGCCACATCTGAGCAACAAAAGAGGTTCTCTGGGGGTGACTCTTAGACCTAATTTTAAGCAGGCTTAGGCTATCCTTTGTGGGGTTGAGTTTCCTATGAACAAACCCCAAGATGGAGGGCTCAGCCTATTGCTTTGGTTGTCTCCACTGCTTGTGAGAATATCAGGAATTCTCCATATGGGAAAGTTGAATTTTCCCCCTTTCTCACCATTCCCCCAAGGGGACTTTGCAAATACTTTTTTATTCACTGTTCAAATCACTCTGGGATTTATCAGGGCATCACTCTGGACAAACCTACAAAATCTCATGCCCTACTCAAGGTTCCATGTTCTATGGTGTTCAATAAGCTGTCCACATAAATTATATTAGGAAATGCACTAGTCAAAATATAAATTTTGTATCATTGGTCTCTCTTGAGTGAAGGTAACCTCTTGTTGGTGCCTTAATTGGACATTTTTATAGACTTGCTTTAATTGGGACATTTTCGTGACCTAGAACTGTAAACTAGGAACTTAATAAATTCCCCTATTTAAAAGCCATTCCATTTCTAGTATGTCCTATTCCAGCAGCTAGCAACTAGAACAAATCTTGGTACTGAGAGTGGGGTGCTGCTGCAGTTTGCAAATACCAAATATGTTGCAATGCCTTTTTAATTGGATAAGGGGAAGATTCTGGTGGAGTTGTGAAAAGCTTGATAGAGAAGGACTTATCTGGCCCAGGGACCTAACTGGAGGTTGTAGGTTTCTGGAAAATTACTCTAGTGCATGGAACCTTTGTAGAATCTTATATATTGCCCTATGTGTTCTTTAGGACTGGCTGGAATGGTTTTGGTTGGGGGTTGGCAAGTTATAGTAGGTAGCAATGTCTAACTGAAGCTTGCACAAAAGTGACTTCCAGAGTAGCCTCTCGACTCTACTTGAACTCTCCCAGCCACTGACACTATTTGTTACATTTCTGTTCCCCCTTTTGGTTAGAATGGAATTGCTGATCCCACTGTACCAGGACAAGTCTCACCCCTGGAGTTGAGTTAGATTATGTGCTACAGAGAAATTAGGTTCCAGACAAAATAAGCCTTTCTTCTTTTGGTCTCAAAGAGTATGTCTTTTTTACCCCTATGTTTTGAATTAGTTTGACCCCAACCTGATCGGCTTCATTCTTATCTCTAAATACCAGGTTATATATATATATAACAGCCTCTCAAAATCCAGAAATAATAATCACCACTTTGGACTAAATGTGTCTGCTATAAGAGCTTACAATCCAAGCCCTTGTTTTCTTATAAGTGTTTTCTAAAGGAGACTGTACAATAATTGTTTTTTCATTTCTGGCTTATTTTGCCTCCCCAAAATGTCCCACAGTTTCATTCACATCATTGCATGCCTCACAACTTCGTTCCTTTTGGTAGCAGCACAGTATATGATCATATATTATCATATGTTTGGTCATTCACCAAACTACTTCTCAGTCAGCGGATCCTTCAGCTACCTGCATACATGAGATATCATGTAAAATGCCCAAAGTCCACAGTCCATCAACACTCTCAATTTTAGATAATTTCATTGTTCCCAAGAGAAAGATAACCAATAAACACACCCTCACCAAATAGGAAATCTAAACCTCCCATTAACTCTTGTCCCTCCTGCCTTTATTTACCTCTGCTGTTGCTGTGGTCCTGCTGATGTTTTCCTGTTAAACATAGCCCATAGCATGCAATAGCAGTTTTCCCCTGTACCCTGGACTTACACACTTTTTGTACATGAATTATACCTTTGAAGTAGTTCTTGCAAGAACTAATTTATATTTCTAATGTTAATCAGTGGGACACATGAGTCTATACAACCCCTTCCAATCTTGTTCATCCTCAATAAGGTAATATTACTTATAGATCCACTAAGGAACCACCTTCACTTCTATCTATTCCCTTACATTTGAGTTCAACTTCATTAGCTAAACATTCACCATCTCTAAGCCCCCTATATTCTATATTATAAGCCTCTGATTTTACCTTTACCATAGTCATAAAAGAGGAGACACAGAGTATCTGTCCTTTTGTGTCTGACTTATTTCACTAAGCATTATGTCCTCAAGGCTCATTCATATTTTCATGTACTTCAGGATGCCATTTCATCTTACTACTGCATAATATTCCATCGTATGTATATACCACATTTTGTTAATCCACTCATCTGTTGATGGGCATTTGGATGGTTTCCATCTTTTGGCTATTGTGACTAATGCTGCTATGAACATTGGTGTGCAAAGTCTGTTGGTGTCACTGCTTTCTGGGTATAGCACCAAGGAGTGCTATTGCCAGTTCATAGAGCAACTCGATAATTAGTTTCTTAAGGAACTGCAAACTGTCTTCCATAGTGGCTGTACAATTACACAGTCCCACCAGCAGTGCATAAGTGTCCCAAATTCTCCATATCCTCTCCAACATTTCTAGTTTCCTGTTTGTTTAATAGCAGCCATTCTTATATAGTTGTGAGGTGGTAGCTCATTGTAGTCTTGATCTGCATTTCCCTTACAGCTAATGAAAATGGGCATCTCTTCATGTGTTTTTGAGCCATCTGGAATCGCTCTTCAGAAAAATGCCTATTCATATCTTTAGCCCATTTCATAACTGGGTCATTTGTTCTTTTGCTGTTGAATTGCATGATTCCTTTATGTATACAGGATATCAAACCTTTGTTTGATGGGTGATTTCCAAATATTTTCTCACATTGAGTTGGCTACCTCTTCATCTTTTTGGAAAAGCTTTGTTTTGCTGTGTGTTCTTCATATATGCCATTTATCATGGTGAGGGACTTAACTTCAATTCCTACCTTCTGAAGTGTTTTTATCAGGAAAGGATGCTGGATTTTGTCAAGTGCCTTTTCTGCATCAATTAAGATGATCATGTGATTTTCCCTTTCAATTTGTTAATGTGTTGTATTACATTGATTTATTTTCCCCAATTATCTCCTCAAATGATCTTCCTAGCCCTTTACTCTTCAGTTCTTCTTGTGGGACACCCATGATTCTTATATTCATGTGCTCACATTTTCAGTCATTTCCCTGAGATCGAATTCAAAATTTTCCATCTTTTTTACCATTTGTTCTTTTGTGAGTTCTAATTCAGTCTCTGTCCTCCAGTTTGCTTATTCTCTCTTCTGCCTTTTCAAATCTGTTGTTGTGTGTCTCTAATATATTAAAAATTTTATCTATAGCATCTTTAATTTCCATAAGATCTGCTATCTTTCTATTTATTCTTTCAAATTCTTCCTTATGCTCTTCTAGTGTCTTCTGGAAATCCTTTATCTCTTAAACCAACTCATTGAAGTTATTTAAGAGATTTGTATGAACTTTTTTTTAATTAGTTTTTCCAAATTCTGTGTCTCCTCCACCTTTTTAAATTAGTCATTTGGCTTGGCCATACCTTCTTGCTTCTTCATGTGCTTTGTGGATTTTTGCTGCTTTTTTGGCGTTTGACTATTTTGGTAATGTTATTTTGAAAGTTGATTTCCCTTGCTTGTCTAGCATTTTGCAATTTCTTGGGTCTGTGTTGAAGGTTTCTTTGGGTACTTGGTTTGTCAGTAATTCCCAGACAAACCAGGGCTGGATGCTCACATGGGCGGTGCAGCCCTTTTTGGAAGCCCATTAGGGGCTGGGCAGAAAAGCAGTTTGTCAGACTGCACTTTCCTTGTTTTCCCAGAAGATGGCACCCTTGGGCCATGTCTTCCCCACAACCCCACCTCTCCCTGACTGCAGCAGCCCACTGGGCCAGACAACCATCCAGTCAAGGGCACTGTTCACCACGTGTGCTGGAAACTGCTGACTCTGGGGCAGGGGTGGGCACAGTACACTTTGACTGAAACCTCACCTGTGGGCAAAATGTGCCTGGGGATTCCCAGGCTCCCACGTGGAAATGCTTTGGGCTGCAAGACTAAAAGGTTCAATTTCCCCAGCCTGCAGCTGGCCCAAGTGCTGTGCTTTTCTCCAGCCAGCAAGACCTGGTTTTGTTTTAGGGCACTGCTTTGACAGTTGCATCATCCATATTTCTCAGCCAAAATGGGGTCAGGTTTCCATGTAGGGAGTGTAGACCTGCTCCAGTGGGCCTGGGATAGGGTCTGGAGAGGCTCTGAAAAGCCCTGCAATTCCCTTGCTGCACATTCCAGTCTCTCCAGCAGATGGCTGTTCAGTGGCTCAAATGTCCTCAGAAGATGTTTTCCACAAGAACTCAGGCAGTATCTCACCTGGTGGGGCTGAATTACCTCCTGGAACCCAGGCTGTGTCTGACTTGGTGGGGCTGAATTACCTCCTGGAGCCCAGGCTGTGTCTGACTTGGTGGGGCTGAATTATCTCCTGGAGCCCAGGTTGCATTTGACTAGGTCGAGCTGAAACTGCAGGTTCCTGTGCCCTCACTCTTGCCACCAAGATCTGGTTCAATGTGGGGTTATGTCCCCCACTGTACTTGTGGTGGAGGACTCCCCCCACTGCCCCAGTCCACAGCCATTCCCCAGGTAAGGATTGGGCCTCCCACTGCTATATCCCTTATGGGTGGGGGATGGTCAACAGGACCTGGGCTGGAGACACAGTTTTTTTAGACTCTTTGTCCCTCACTGACTTTGACCTTGAGATGTCCTCCCCTGTCCCCCAAGTCCCTAAACAGTTGATTTGGGTAGTTTCTGCCTAGCTACTTGCTGTTTTTAGGAAAGATTTTGCAGTTCTGTCTCTGATCCTCTATTTTGGAAACTCCTCCTTGTTGCCCTTTTGTTTTCTGCCCCCCTTCACAGCTTAAGTCCTGCTGTGAGTCCCTGTGGACTTGAGTCTCTGTGTCTGGATATAGATTGGGATCTGTCTCAGTGCTGTGAGAGATTTTATAGTCTGTGTCCCTGGTGGGATGTGGGAGGCATCCCAGCTGCTGCTTCTGTACACTTCTTGAGGTGTGTGAGATCAAGTGGGGCGGGGGGAGTAGGGAGGGTCAGCCGGTCTGGGATGCAAGTTTCCTACCTAATGTTTTTCTCTTTATCTTTGATTCAGCATTTGTGGTATCCTTCTCCAGTCTATACCTTCCTCCATGGTTCTCAACTAATGAAAATATACCCCCCTTTTCTTTGCTGAATCTCTGTGGAAAGGTTTTCAGCAGCTATTTACCATTGCTTTGTTTCTTTTTGTAGGAGGAAATTGTAACTTGTGTTGCTTCCTTTTTAACAGTCCTTCTTTGTGTTGGGTGAGTTCTCTTGAAACAGCTTTCTGCCCATAGATACAGTTTTATGGTTAGAATAGTAAAATAAATATCTGATGTGATAAAACTGGGATCTCCAACACCCAGTAGTCAGTCTTTACCATAATGTGGCTGTTTGAATATAAAATTAATTTTAAAAAATTAAAAATGTAGTTCCTTGTTTGCACTAACCTCTTTTCAAGGGAAAATATAAAAGTTATAACTACAATGTAACTAAGGTACAAGAATAAAACAAATGCAGTCCATTCACTAATTAGTCTTTAGCAGATAGAACAATACCAGTATCTTGTATGATTTCTGTGTGCCCCTCACTCATATGATTGTACCTCACCCCAGGCCAACCCCTAGTCAGAATTTTGTGAGTATCAATTGCTTGTTTTTCCTTAGTTATTTATTCCATTTTTAAATCACCAAGCAATATACTGGGTTCTTTTGTATACCTTTGAGCTGTAATTGCTTTAACACTTTATGCCTTTCTTTGGTCTTTGGTTTTATTGGTGAAGATAAGAGTTGGGACATTGTTCCAGGTGAGTGGAAGAATCTACCATTGTATTTTCCATGCACAATAGAAAATCAGCTAAAATAGGCAGACCCATCTTCAGAAGAAACCTTCGGGTACTTTTCTGTTGTAGTGAATTTAATTCTTGTTTTCATTGATGACTTTCAGATGTGTATCTCTGAGATAGTTTTCAAGTACAAACACTGTAGGATTGGAGAATTGTCTTCCATTGGATGTAAAATTGTGGGGAAGAAAGTTTGAAAAATATGGCCCAGCAGGAAACACCAAAATAAGCAGGAGTGTATATCCATACAATCTGATTGAAAGAGATGAGGCCAAAGGATTTTGTGGGATCTGACATGCTGAGGGTAGGAAAGCCTGGGCCATATAATACCAGCATGAACAAGATTTCTTCTCATTGGAGGAGGGAGGGATTTCTTCGATCAGAGGTGTAGCTAATTCAGGGCCAGTTCTGAGATGTATTGGATGTTTTAAGGGGATCAAGTGGAGGCCTGCCTTCAGCTAAAGGACTCAGTCTTTCCATAAGAAAGGAGAACTATTTACAACCTGGGACAACTTTATTCTCCATTGTTTAATTTGTCTTTGCAGGGCAATGACCCCTATCAATTTTCTTTACTGTTTTGAATTTAATTCCTTGTGTCTTTCTTTTGACCATTTCTTGGGTCTTGGGGAATTCATCCAGAAATTCAGAAGTAGCTACTGGAACACTTTGCTCCCTTAAAACAGGTTTATCACTGACATTTGACACTTCTCATTGATGTATTGATGATCTGCAACCTGATAGCTGCTGCAGTTCAAGCATTGTGGTGTTCATCCATCATAGTTGTCAAATGGGCCACAGATGGCTTTGGACAGGAAGGCAATAGCAGCAGGTGAGCTAGAGGTGTGCTGGATGCCACAGCTCCAGCTTGGGCTGAGAGGAATACACAGGGCATGGGTGGAAGATGATTTGAAGAGGAGAAGAGATGGATTCTACCTGAGACCCAACAAAGAGCACTCACCAGTAAATCCAGATTATCAGCAGAGTCAGCTTCAAGGGCCCCTGTTAGAATGAGAACAGCAGAGGGGGTAGGTAGAAGCCCTCCTGCCTGTGCCCAGACTCTGTCCTATATCAGGCACTGACAACCTGGACTTTTTAAAAAATGTGATTCAAAACAGCAACCACTTTATTTGTACATGATTATTCTTTCTGGGCTGGGCTCAATAGATGGTTTTTCTATTGCTCTTGCTAGTGGTCACTCTTGTGGCTGCACTCACCTGACAGATTGGCTGAGGGATGGATTTAACAGGGAATTAGGAAGGATGTGCTTCTGATTCTGTCCATGTACTTATTTTTTTAATGTGTGTAAGTATTATCTCTTCATATTTTTCTATTCAGAGAAGTTGTAGGTTTGCAGAACAACCATACATAAAATACAGAGTTCCTATATGGCACATTATTATTAGCACCATGCATTGCTATGGAATATTTATGACAACTAATGGAAGCACATTTTTATAATTATACTATTAACTATAGTCCATGGTTTACATTAGGGTTCACTGTTTGTATCATACAGTCCTATGTTTTGTTTTATTTTACATTTTTATTCTAGTAACATATTGTATTAGTTAGGGTTCTCTAGAGAAACAGAATCAACAGGGAACACTTGCAAATATAAAATTTATAAAAGTGTCTCACATGACCGTGGGAATGCAGAGTCCAAAATCTGCAGGGCAGGCTGTGAAGACAAAGATTCCGATGGAGGGTCTGGACGAACTCCACAGGAGAGGCTCACCAGCTGAAACAGGAAGGGCTTGTCTCTTCTGAATCCTCCTTATAAGGCTTTCAGTGATTAGGTTAAGCACCACTCATTGCAGAACACACGACCCTTTGGCTGATTACAAATGGAATCAGCTGTGAATGCAGCTGACATGATCATGATTTAATTCTATGAAATGTCCTCATCGCAACAGACAAGCCAGCCCTTGCCCAACCACGGCTTGGCCAAGTTGACACATGAACCTGACCATGACACATATATACAACCCAAAATTTCCCCCTTTAACCACATGAAAAAAATACACACCAAAACAAAATGTACATACCAGTGGTTTTAATTATGTTTACAATGTGTGCTACCACCACCCCCATCCATTATCAAATAGAACTCTGTGTAATTTAAGCATTAACTCCCCATTCCATACTCTACCACAGCCCCTGGTAACCAATATTGCAGTTTCTGCTGTGTGAATTTGTTTATTCTAATTATTTCATATCATTGAGATCATACAATTTCTGTCCTGTTGTGTCTGGTTTATTTTGCGTAACAAGATATCTTCAAGGTTCATCTATGTTGTCACATGTTTTAAAACTTTTTTTCTTTTTGTCACTGAATAATACTCCATTTTATGTATATATCACATTTTATTTATGCATTCATCAGTTGATGGACACTTGGGTTGATTCCATCTTTTGCCAATTGTGAATAATGCCACTGTGAACATTGGTGTGCAAATATCTGTTCAAGTCCCTGCTTTCAATTCTTTTTTATATAAACCTAGAAGTGGGATTGCCAGGTCACTTGGTAATTCTATACTTAACTTCATGAGGAACTGCCAAACTGTCTTTCAGAGTGGCTGCACCATTTTACATGTCCACCAACAATAAATGAATGTGCCTATTTCTTCACATCCTCTCCAACACTTTTTTTTTGTATGTTGTATTGTGGGTCACATTTCATTATTTTTCCATGTGAGTATCGCATTATTGCAGCACCATTTATTAAATTTTTGTTTGGTTTTCTTGTTTGTTTTGCTTGTTGGTTTGTTTTTTGGGAAGAGCATGGATCTGGAATCGACCCCAGGTCTCCTACATGGCAGGTGAGAATTCTACCACTGAACTACCTTTCCACCTCCTCCAACACCTTTTTAAATGTTTTTTATTGTAAAATATAACATATATACAAAGCAAAGAGAGAAAAAGGCAATTATTTTCAAAGCACACTTCAACATGTTATGGAATAGATCCCAGAGTTTGTCATGGGCTACCATTCCACTATCTCAGGCTTTTCCTTCTAGCTGCTTGAAAACATTGGAGACTAGAAGGAATATTAACATAATGATTCAGCAGTCATACTAATTTGTAACTCTGATTTTCTCTGTTATACCTCCTCCTTCTCCTTTGATCCTTCTCCTAATTAATAGGGATCTTTGGGCAATGCCCATTCAGACTTTTTCATGTTGAGAAGAGGTATTGACATTAAAGGATAAGGGAATATAATTAATTGATAATCTTGGAGAAGCTGGTTCCTCTGGGTTTCAGGATTCATCTGACCTAGGAACCCTCCAGGAATTATAGGTTCCAGGAAAGCAAACTTTGTACATGAAATCTTTATATAGTCTCAGTCTGAGCCCTAAGTATTCTTAAGAGTCAACAGGAACGATGTTGGCTGAGGTTTAGCAAATCATGGCAATTAGCACTATCTAACTGAAGCTTGCATAAGAATAGCCTCTTGACATAATTGGATCTCTTTTGGCCACTGATGCCTTATTTTATTACACTTCTTCTACCCCTTTTGGTCTGGAAGTCATTGTGGATCCCACAGTGCCAGGCCAGACTCATCCCCAGGAGTCACAGCTCACATTGTCAGGGAGATTTTCACCCCTGAATGTCAAGTCCCATGTAGGAAGTTCTCTCCAACGCATTTAATTGTACTTTTTTTTTTTTAAAGTACCCATTCTAGTGTGTATAAGGTGATATCTCACTATGGTTTTGAATTGCATTTCCCTAGTGGCTAATGATGTTGAGCATCTTTTTATGTGCTCATTGTCTATTTGTATATCTTCTTTGGAAAACTGTTTATCCAAGTCTTTTGCCCACTTTTTGATTGGATTATATGTCTTTTCTGTAGTTGAATTTTAGGATATCTTTTTATTTTCTGTATTAAATCCTTATCAGATATGTGCTTTCAAAATATTTTCTCCCAATTTTTAGGTTTTCTTTTTTACTTTCATGTTGAAGTCCTTGAATGCATAAACTTTTTAATTGTGGTGACATCCCATTTGTCAATTATTCTTTTTATTTCTCCTCCTCTTCTTCCTCCTCCTCCTTCTTCCTCTTCTACCTTTTCCTCTTCTTTTTGCTACTTGTGCTTTGGGGATAAAGTAAACAAAACCATCAACTTACAAAAGATCCTAATGATACTTCCCTATACTTACTTTCATGAGTTTTGTAGTTCTGGTTCTTTAATTTAGGGCTTTGAACCACTTTGAGCTGACTTTTATATATGGTGTTGTACTTTGGTATATCATTCTTATGCATATGGGCATCCAGATTTCACATCATCATTTCCTAAGGAGACTATTATTTTCCAATTGAGTGGGATTGGCACCCTTGTCAAAAATCAGTTGGCCATAAATGTAAGGGTTGATTTCTCACCTCCCAATTTGACTTCAATGGCTGACATGTCTGTCCTTGTGCCATTACCAAGCTGTTTTGATTACTGTGACTTTGTAATAAATTTTAAAGTCAGGAAGCATGAGTCCTCCAACTGTGTCCTTCTTTTACAACATGTTTCTGGCAAAGGGAAGGGGCCCCTTTCCCTTCCATATAAATTTGATGATTTAATGATTGATTAAATCTTTTGCACAGAAGGCTTTTGGAATTTTGACTGGGATTGTTTTGAATCTGTAAATTGATTTAGGGGAATTGACATCTTAACAGCATTAAGTCTTCCAACACATGAACATGGAATATCTTGCAATTTATTTAGGTATTCTACTTTTTAAAAATATTTTTATTGACAAATCTTCACACACATGTTGTCCATACATGATGTACAATCAATGACTCACAATATCATCACATAGTTGTGTATTCATCACCATGATAATATTTTGAACATTTGCATCACCCCAGAAAAATAAATAAAAAGAAAAAAACTCATACATCCCATACACTTTATCCCTCCCTCTCATTAACCACTAGTATTTCCATCTGCCCAATTTATTTTACCCCTTAGCCCACTATTATTTATTTACTTTGTATTCATATGCTTTGTTTAACTTTCTCATTGTATAATATAACATATATACAATGCAAAGACAGAAAAAAGCAATAAGTTTCAAAGTGCTCTTCAACCAGTAGTTACAGAACAGATCCCAGAGCTTGTCATGAGCTACTATAACATCCTCTCAAATTTTTCCTTCTAGCTGCTCCAGAATATAGGACCCTAGAAGGAATAAATATTTTTATCATCACAATGGACTTTTCTTTATTTTTTGTGAAAAATAACATATACAAAAAAGCAATAAATTTCAAAGCACAGCACAACAATTAGTTGTAGAACAGATTTCAGAGTTTGGTATGGGTTACAATTCCACAATTTTAGATTTTACTTCTAGCTGCTCTAAGATCTCTAAAAGAAATATCAATTAAGTGATTCAGCAATCATATTCATTTGTTAAACCCTACCTTGTCTGCCTAACTCCACCATCACCTTTGATCTTTCTATCCCACTCTCTAAGGGTATTTGGGCTATGACCATTCTAACTTGTTCATGTTGGAAGGGGCTGTCAATAATATGGGGTAGGGTGCAACCACTGTGGAAGGCAGTTTGGCGGTTCCTCAAAAAGCTGAATATAGATTTGCCATATGACCCAGCAATACCATTGCTAGGTATCTACTCAGAGGACTTAAGGGCAAAGACACAAACGGACATTTGCACACCAATGTTTATAGCAGCATTATTTACAATTGCAAAGAGATGGAAACAGCCAAAGTGTCCATCA
>PVIY010030835.1:0-30535 GCA_004026745.1 Myrmecophaga tridactyla | reverse complement strand
GTAAACACCTTCTCCAGGTGGCAGCGGAGGACGTTTCGCGGGGCTCCCCCCTACCTCACTGCAGTGCCTCTATCCCCCCCCAATGCTGAGCGCTCTGCTCCCTCCCTGCCCCCTCTCCCCCGCATGCAACATCTTCACCCACCCGAGCCTTCCTTTGCTCCTGGGGATCCACGCCTACCTCTCCCTACCCCCACTCCAGGGGTGGCCAGGTGGACCTCGGAGCTGAAGCCCAGCTGGGCACTGCCCTGGGAGAAGGGCCAGGTGGGGGCCAGGCGGGGCTGCCCTTCCCCAAACAGTGCAGCTTTCCCTGGCCCCGAAGTGGGGCGGCACCTGTGGGGCTTCCAGGGTGCGTTCAGTGACGCTGTCCTGGACCCATGGGGGCAGCTGTGTGTGAGTGCAAGCTTGTGTGAGCACAAATGTTTGCAAGCATGCCGTTTTGCATGTGCACATAGGGTGTGTGAAGGGTTTGTCTCAAGTCTGAGTGTGTCCGGTGTGTACAGATTGCATGTGTGCATGTAATGAGTTGTCTAGCATGTGCAGGTTGAGTGTGTGTGTATCAGTGGCATTGAGTGTGTTGTGTGTGTGCAGCCCAGTGGCCAAGGCTGCCCTGTCCTCCCTGGACCCTCACCTCCACTCACCAAACAAACGCCACAGCCCCTTAGCCCTGTCTCTCCCTGTCTGAGGACTGCTGCCCAGAGCCGGGTCAGGGATCCCAGGCAGTAGGGACCCCCATATCTGCTCTAATGTCACTGTCCCAGCGGGGTCCCTGACCTTCCCATAACATTGCAAGCCCCAAGCCCCGACCTGCTCATTTTCTCCGGGGCAGCAGACGGGCCACCTCTGGCCTTCACTTGTCCGTGTCTCTTCACTTGTCCGCCGTCCCCCTGGCCGCATCTGTGGGCTTCACTGGGCCTGACCCCCAGGAGGCCTGAATGGGTTTAGGAAAGGGAGGGTGGGATCCCCCCAGCTAGAGAAGGTGGAGGCAGGGAGTGGGGCGCCAGAGCCCAGGGCTCTCCCCTGTGGCCCCTGGGCCACTGATGCAGCCAGGGCCAGAAGACGGCTCCGTGGGCAGCCTCCTCCAGGGGCAGAAATGGTACAGGGTGATCTGGGGAGAATATGGAGGCCAGGCCTGTTCTAATGCTGGGGAACTGAGGTGCTAGGGGCAGCCCCACAGGGAGTCACAGAGGGGAGGGCCACCACATCGAGGAGGGGTCTGGCTGCCTCCTCCAGGGCTTCTCCTGCCCCCTGGCACTGCGGCCAGCCCTGTCGCAGCCTGTGCTGTGTGACGAGCCCTCCAGCCTTCTGGGTCCTTCTGGTCCCTGCAGCTCCAGGCCCGGTCCCACGGCGCTATCACTGCCCTGACACGGTCACATAGACGTGTGCATGTCCACACATGCAGACAGACAGACAGACACCAGACACACAGGGGCAGGTACACAAGTGCACGTGCGTACAAAGACACCCATTAGATTTGCAAACGTACATGTAAATGCAGACAGACTGACATACTCCACGCTTACCCAGTCACTCTGCCCCTGAACCTCAGCTGGGGGCCCCACGCTTGATGTGCCGCTGGCCTTGGAGCGCCTGCCCAGGACCTTCCCACCCACTCCAGCTGGGCTTGGCCGCAGCAGACCAAGGGGTGCCCACCCAGGGCAGCCGGGCCCACAGGGGCTCGTCTCAGGGTGCCTGGCTGGGGAGGCTGGGACTGTCCCGTGGGTCCATGTGGAGGCTCCCAGCTGGGGCCCACGAAGCATCCAGCCTCCAGGCCCGCCCGCCGGCTGCAAGGGGCTCGACAGCCGGCAATGAGGAGAGCACCGCAGGCGGGACAGAGGCCGCGGCCACCCCGACCTCACCGAGTTCCAGAGATGTGGGAGCCGGGATGCTGTCTCCAGCGTGGTTGGATTTTGCAGTAGTTGTTCAGGCAGCCCCACAACCGCTGGTTCAGAAAGATGGGTCTCCAAACACGGTATCAACTTCTTGGGCCTCCCCAGTAACTTCCGTGTTTTCCGTATTCTGCCCTGTTTATCTGCCCCATTGTGTCTAACTGGGCAGATGGGAAGTGAAAGGAAAAAGGAAATCAAGTCCAGCGGCCGTTGCAGCAGCCTTGGACCTTCTGGCCGACCCTGATGCAGGGGACACCAAAAGCTGCAGCCCACCGGGGGCGCCCCTCTTGCCCACTCCCGCCCTCCTGTCCCGCGTTGTGCTGGGCTCCGAGGAAGCTCGAGTTCCCTGCCTGCCCCCCCACCCCGGCAGGCTGGGACCCCAGCGGCATCTGCCAGCAGGAGGGCTCCGTGTGAAGTTTCCTGGGGATGGGGACAGTAAGAATGGGGGAGTCCTGCGTCCTCTGCCTTTAACTCACTGAAAAGGTAACTGCTCCAGAGGAAGCAGCGACCCCGTGCATGCCCGCGCCCACGGCTTTGACCCCTCCTGGAGAAGACAAGACCCCTGCGAATGGACCCCCAAGCCCGGCGGGGCGGCCTCTGGTGGGATCAGCCTGGGGTCCAGCCCCGCTGGAGCTCGCTGGCTCTCCTGGTCCTGCAGGCACCCCCTCCCTGTTTCCTCCCTCCCCAACCCACCAGCCTTTTCTGCTACAGAGACAGCACCGGCTCCCAGCTCGCTGCAGCCCAGGGGGCTGCAGGGCTCAGCTAGGGGATTTGGGGTGTTTGCTCAACCCTCCCCTTCCCAGTGGAGACCCAGCCTTTTTGCTCTAATTCTGGCTCTAATGCAGAGGGGAGCAGGGGCAGAGGGAGAGACCCCAGAATGGGAGATTCGGCTGGGCAGCAGGCACAAAGGTGGACCCGGCTATTTCTCTGCGTCTCTGGGACTGAGAATCGCGGCCTGGCTGGGGAAGGAAATTCTGTCTCACCCAGGAAGGGGCGCAGGCTGCGAACTGGCTCTCTCCAAATGTGCAAACCTTGGACCCTAACCCAGATCCCTTCCCGTTGTCAAGGGAGGGGCTGGTCACCTGAAAAGTCCCGCCACAGACCCCGTACCTTTAGAGCGAGGTTTCCAGAGGGCCTGTTTGATCTGGGCCTCGGCCGGCCGTGCACAGGGCAACTGCGCCGCGTGGGTGGGGGTGAGGGTGTCTGTACTGAGGCCAGGGGGCCTTCCCCCCCACCCCCGCCTCAGCACAATCGCGGCCACCCTGTACTGTCAGCTTCCCACTCTCCCGTGTGGAGCGCCGGGCGGGCTCCCAGCTGCCCGTGCACCCCTGCTCAGGGGCCCCCTCTGCTCCTCCCCCATCAGGACAGGACCACCCAGAGATGGGGCCGAGCCCAGTTCTGGGACCTTGTTTTTTTTCTATTTAGGGAGAAACGGGGCAAAACCGAAAGCCACAGACAAACCAGCCAGGCTCCAGAAACTTTTGGATCTAAACGGATTTATTTTGTTTGCGGTTTTTTTTCCTTTCCCTTCCTTCAGTTTCGTAGCAAATGAAAATAAAACAAAACAAACAAAACAAAACAAAAGAATAAACCAAACCCAACAACACAAAACTTCCGCGGAGTTGGGGAGTCGCGTGCTTAGAGTGGTCAGCAGCGGTGCCCATAGAGCCCAGGAGGGGCTGCCTGCCCAGAGCCTCGGGCAAAATGGGGGTGATTCCCCAGGCCCAGTGCCAGGAGGGCGGGGGTACCCCACTCCCCACTGTCTCCCGGAAAGGCCAAAAAGAGATCGATCTTGAAAAGAGAAAGAGAGAGAGAGATTGACAGGAAAAGAAAGGAGAGACAGAAAGACAGAGACAGAGACCCTAAAGCAAGTCCACAAACAATGAAACAATTTAAATTAACACTTTCTCCTTCCACTGCCCCCATTGCCCGAGGCTAAGGCCAAAGCCTCCGGTTGTTTTTTTTTTTTTTCCTGCTACAAATACTATGCATTACTTTATTACTTTTTCTCTTTTACTTCTCTTGAAGGTTAAAATAAGATATATTTCCCGGGGAATCATAAATACGATCTGGTGCATAGAGAAATAGCAGCGCGGGGTCCGGCCCGCCGCCGGCTGCAACGCCCCCCCACCCCCCACCCCCCACCCCCGAGCACAGAGGACCAAACACGGCGCAGGTCTGCTCCTTGGCTTCAGTCCCCAGGAGCCGCTAGTTGCAGGGTGGGGGGCAGGCGGGCAGGGGGAGAGCCGGGCCCCTCCGAGAGAGCGACACATGCTGGGACAGGCAGACCTCCGAGGGCGACCCCGGCCTGGGGGAAGGAGGGGACTTCCTCCGGGGTTTTCTGTTCCAATCATCGAGCGAAATAAATACAAAACTTTGAAAATAAGACCGCTTCTTATAAAGGGGAGGAGTAAAAAACAAAACAAAAGAAAACAAAACAAAAAAACGGGCGAGGGAGAAAGCAGGGCGGGCCGGCAGAGGCTGCCCGGGCAGGGACGCAGCGCGGGCCCTCTCGTGCGGGCAGGGGCGAGGGTCCCAGCCGAGGCCCGTGCTCGACGTTATGTACAAAGCAGGCGCCTTCCAGGAAGTCAGACCTGGTTCAAATGTCCTTGGAAATGGCCGTTCTCCGTGCGCAGCGGGGTCGGAGCGACCTGGAGCCCGCGACCCGGGCAGAGGCGCGGGAACTGCGGCCGCAGCGATGGGCCGGGCCGGGCCGGCCGGCGGCGACGGCCTTGCGTCCGCGTCCCCGGGCCGCGACAGGCGCGCGGGGCCCGGTGCTCACAGGAAGAAATCGGGCGCGCCCTTGGCCCCACCGGGGCCGGCCTGCGGCGGCGAGGGCTCCCGCGGAAAGCCGGCTGCGCCCGCGGCCCCGGAGCCGCCCCGGCCCGCCAGCTTCTCGTATTTCTCCTTGTACAGGTCCCGCTCCTTGGCCAGGCGCCCCACCTCCAGCTTCAGCTGCTCCACCTGGCTCTGGAGCTGGCACTTCTCGCTCTCCAGAATGTGCCGCTGCTGCACCCTCTTGAAACGGCACGACTGAGCGTAGCCGCGGTTCTTGAGCGTGCGCCGCTTCTGCTTCAGCCGGATCACCTCCTCCTTGCTGAAGCCCCGGAGCTGCCGGTTCAGCTCGCGCACCGACATGGACACCAGCTGGTCGTCGGAGAAGCGCTCCTCCAGCCGCACGTGGTGGCCTGCGCCGCCGCCGCCGCCGAGGCCCGCGCCCCCGCCGCCGCTGCCGCCGCCCGGGCCCGCACCGCCGTGGTGGCCGGCGCCGACGTGGTGGTGGTGGTGGTGGTGGTGGTGGTGGTGGGCGGCGTGGTGGTGGTGCGCGCTGTGGTGGTGGCCCGCGCCCATGTCGTCCGCGCCCCCGCCACCCGGGAAACCCTGGCCCCGGAAGGCCTCGTAGGCCGCGGCGGCGGCCGCCGGGTGGTGCGCGCCGTGGTGCCCGGAGTGGTGGCCGCTCCCAATGAGCGCCTCCACCGCGTCCTCGGGCGTCAGGTTGAGCGCCTCGGGGTTGAGGTGATGCTGGTAGCCGCTCATCCAGTACAGATCCTCCAACGCCGGCTTCCCCGAGGCCGCCCCGACGGCCCCGCCCGGCTGTCCGGGGGGCCCCCCGGCCTGTGCCGCGCCTCCGGCGCTCCCCGCTCCGCCGCCGCCGCCGGTGCCCGGGCTGGGCGCGCAGAAGCTGGGCGAGGAGGGCACAGAGGAGCAGGGCGTGCTGAGCGGCGTCGAGGACAGCGAGCCGGGGGGCAGGCGGTGGCAGAAGCGCTCGGCCTCGGGAGGCTCCTTCTTCACCTCGAACTTCATCAGGTCGAAATCGTTGACGTATTCGATGGCCAGCGGGCTGCTGGGCAGCTCGGCGCCCATCGCCAGCTCCGCGGCCATCGCCCGGGGCCCCTGCCCCGCCGCCTCTCCCGGTTGCACCCCGACGGGCAGCGGCGGGGCGGGGGGGGAGCCGCGGGCCTCTCCCCCCCTCGCTGCCCGCGGGCGCCGGGTCCCCGCGGGGGCGGGCGCGGGGGCCGCGGCGCCGAGACGCGCGGGGAAAAGTTTCGCCCAGGCAACTCTGGGCGGGCACGCTGGGGACGCCACCCGGCCGGGGCTATGAGGCGCCCGCTCCTCCGCGCAGCGCAGGCGGGGCCCGCGCGCCTCCTCCTCCGCGGCGTGACCACAGCTGCGGCCCGTCCCGGCGGCTGGCGCTGGGTGGCGGCCGCCGGCTCCTCCGCGCCGCCCAGCGCCGGCCCCGCCTCCCGCAACCCACCGTCGCGCCGCGTGCCCCTTTATAGAGCCGGGTACCCGGGCCCGCCTCCGCTCGGCGGGGCCCTCACCCCGGGCCAATCGGAGCCCCGGCCCCGCCGCTCTCATTTGACTATCCCCATGGCAACCCCGTACCCCAGCTGTCAATCTCTGGCGGGAAACAGCTGTGGGGAAGGGGTGGGGAGGGGCCCGCTGCGGAGGAGGGTCGGGGCCCTCTGGTGGCCACCGCGGGGGACTGCACCCGCCCATGGCGCAGGGAGTGGGGAGGCCCAGGGTCAAACAAGGGGCCCTTCCGAGGAGACCGGTCGGTGCCGTCGCCCTCGGGCCCCGGCAGGCGTGGGGAGTCCCTGCGCATCCTCTCCCGCTGCCCCGGGATACAGGGCGAGCGCTGGTCATTTTGAGGCCCGCAGCTCAGGCCGCACCAGGGATTTCGTCAACAAAGTTGTGGGCACCCGGCGCAACTGGTCCACCATGGCCAGTCCCGCTCCTAGGAAGGGCGGGGACAGGGCCTGGGGGTGGGGGTAGGGGCGTGGCGCGGAAGTTGGGGAGGCGTGAGGAACCCGAGGGCTCGCGCGCCTGAGGGCCGCGGGGTGGCAGGCTTGGGAGCTGCAGTGCGGAGTGCCGGGTCCCAGGTGCCCCCTGCCCAGGGCAGGCGGCGGGCGCGGTAACCTGGGGCTGCAGGGGCCTGAGCCGCGGGGGAGCGCTAGCTAGGGAAGCGCTAGGTGACCCCGGGAGGCCCAGGAGCTGAGGGGCTGGCTCCTGACTCCGCGGGGACCCAGGAGGGGCCGGGGTAAGGGCCGCTGCGTGATGACTGGGAGTGCTTTTGAGGGGGGGTCTTACTTGCAGTATTGCAGTTTTATGAGCAACAGTTAAGCAGTTCAATCTGGAATGTGACCGTCTATGCACAGAAAACAGGACTGGAAGGACCCGCGAGAAAGCCACCAGGATCAGCCAGCACCAGTGCTCAGGAGGCCTGTGCACTGTTCCCAGGCAGGTCTGTTATCATATAAGAAAAAATGCCATATAATGAGGCGTGACACCCCCGGCTGTGGCTCAAAGCACTCCTCTCTGCCCCCCACCCCCAGTGCCGGGTGGGCGTCCCTTACTCCCTGCCTCACCCCCTCCTATGGCCTTCATTCCTTGACGTTTAACCTGGGGACCGGGGGGGCCAGGTCTCCCCTCTGCAAGGTGGGCCAGGGGCCCTCAGATACCATCTGCCTGGGCACCTCTGACCGTCAGGCCCAGGCAGTGTCCCATCACAATGGACAAACCTGGGACACCTGTCTAGCCCCAAAGGTGGAACCTTAAAACTGTGTTTCCCAAACCCTGTTTGATGGAAACGGGGGTGGGCAGTGGGCTCCCAGCTCCCCACCCTCCCTCCAGGCAGAACTGACCTCAGTTGAGGTCCTCCTGGGCTGCGGAGAGCCCCATCCCCTTATCCTCCCAAAACCAAGAGCCATCACCAGTGCCGGAGCAGGCATAGCCCAGAGACGGCCCTCCCGAACCTCTCCAGATTCCACAACCGCCACCGCTGTCACCTCCATTCTTCCACCCAGGAAGCTGAAGCCCAGAGAAGTGGCCGGCTTTGCCCAGGTGTCACCAGCAGCATGTGGCAGAGTCAGGGCCCCAAAGGCAGGTGCCTGGCCCCAGAATGGGTGCTGCTGAGCACCCGAGCTCAGCCACAGTGAGGCCCACTCTTGGTGGAGGGTCACCTGTCTCAGCCTTCCCCCCCAACCCCCAGGCCAGGGGCCCTGGCACTGACCCTTTGGAACCCGAGCAACTCCTGGGCACGCTGGGGAGGGAGTCGAGCAGAAAGGGAGAGGGAGGTGGCCTTGGGCTCCTGGGCCCAGCCTGTCCCCACCTGGGCTGTGGACCCGCCCAGGGGCTTTAATGGCCGGCCTAGGCTCTGTGGGTGGGGACCTCTAACAGCCCACCTGGCCCCTGGATTCATGCGCCCCTCCTCCTGGCCTCCACTCAGGACACCGAGCCCCTCTGCCCCTGTCATGCTCAGAGCTCCTCCCGGCCTCCCCAGCCCCCTCAAGGAAGTCCCCTACCTCCCCCAGCCCCGAGAGGGACAAGAAGCCAGGGTGGCTGCAATGGGAGGGGCTCTGCGGAGAGGGTGCCCCCCACGCCCCTCCCTGAGCCCACCTGGGCCCCCTGCCTCTGTCCCAAAATGTGCCCAGCCCTGCCCTGGGCAGCCACACCTCTCCGTCATTCCTCATTCATTCATTCATTCACTCTGGCACTCACATAGTTACCACACATCATTCATTTACATGTAGATTCACTCACCTGCACCCATATCATTCCTTCATCCTATCACCCATTCGCTCACGGTTGTTCCCTCCAGCAGGTGTGGAGGCAGGTGTGCTCCGGGCGGAGGGAGAGCAGTGCTGAGGCCCGCTGGACTTGAGAGCCAGCAAGGAGGTTACCGGGGTGAGGTGACGGCTGGTGGGGGTGATGGTCATTGCAGTATGCAAAGGAAAAGGGGGCAGGCAAGTCCTGGTGTGCTTTCCCGGGCTCCTCTGGCAATGGTGAGAAGAGAGTGAAGGGGCAGGAAGGGCACAGGGCTAGGCAGCAGCTGGGTTCTGTGGCTCCTACTGGGATACACAGGGGAGGTGTATCTGGCTACCTTGAGAACTGGGGCAGGGGGCCAGGGAATGCTTTGGGGCTGGAGGTCTCTGCTCCAGCAACCCCAGACAGGGAGGGGTCTGGGTGGGGGCCCGGCACAGGTACCAGGCCAGGCTTTTCTGTGCCCGTGGACTTGGCGTCAGAAGGGTGCCAGGTCCATTCAGTCTTTGCTACATTCCCCGGAACCTGCCTCATGGGCAGGCCAGGTACTGCAGGCCTCCCGCCACCCCTCTCAGGCCCCCTCCGTCCCCCCAGCGGAGTGGGTGGGTGGGTGGACTCTCCCAACTCAGGAAAGTCCTGCCTTCCCGCCTGGCCAAGAGAGTTGGCACCCAGCCCCGACACCCCTCCATGCCTGTCATGTGCCAGCTTCAGAGCGCTGGCACTGGGGGTGGGGGGTAGGGATGAGGGAGTGTCCCTGTGCCCCATGGAGGCCTGGCACTGGCAGAAGTTCCTGAGGGAACGAGCAGGTGCCGCCGCTCTGCTGAGGTGCCCGGGTCAAGGGTGACACAGGGGAGCCTGTGCCCCGGGGGGGATCGTGTGGTGGGAAGGGCAGGAGTCACCCTGGCACACGGTGTGAGTCACCACCTGTGGAGCAGCACGAGACCTACGCGGCGGGGTGCTGTGGGCTCAGCGTGGCGGGGTGCTGTGGGTAGGGACCCCCGCCGGGCAGCTGCCTCACCTGGGGTCTCGGCTGGCAGGAGGGAGTGTTAGGGGAGCACCATCCGCAGCCTCCAGCATATTCTGTGCATTAGGGGAACGTTCTGCCCACACTCAGGGCGCGGTCCTTTAGGATGTGAACATGGGGGTGGCCAGGTGGGGCGCCGTGACTGGGGGGGGCCCCACCGAGAAGCAGGACGTGGGCAGGGGAAGGGTGCGGGCTCTTTTTGCATGCTGCGGCCCCACGGTTGGGGCGAGGGAAGGGGCCCACCTGGGAGGGGCGGGGTGGGCTGGGCAAGGTCAGGGCGCTGGGGGGTGGCGGGGGGTCCAGCTGCTGGGTCTGAGGCACTGTGCAGGGACTTTGAGGACCTCGCCGAGGTCCCATCTCTTTGCGCAAGTTCATGCAGGCGGGACCTGGACGTGCATCTCCGTCCCTGTCCCAGGCTTCGGAGCTGGGGTGAAGGGCGCCCCAACGCAGCCGCCCCAAGGCTGGGCCCCCAGCATTCCCTCCTCCACTTCAAACCCACACCTGCTACCAAAAGAACCCCAGGCCTCCTTGGGGGAGTCCTCAGCAGATCCCCTTCCCTCTCCCCCCACCACATGCATTTACAGAGAACCTGCTGTATGCACCGTTCCAGCAGGGCAAACTTGGCCATGAATAAACCCTGGAGCTGGATTCCGTCTGCCATCGGGATGGGGGTGTGCCTCAAGTCCCGAAAGGAAGGTGGCCTGGGGAGGAGGGCTCCGTGCCCTGGCACTGCCTCCCCCTGCAGTGTCCTCCTACGCCCTGCTCCCACCACTGTCTGACCACCGAAGCGCCGAAGGGCTCACATGGCAATGCCATGGATGCATCTGCCTGGGGGGGGGGTCTCCCTGCCACCCCACCCCACCCCCCAGTTTAGCTGCTAGCCGCAGGGGTCTCTCCCACTGCAGCCCACTCATGGGGTCCTCAGGCCTCGGCTTGACCGCCCTCAGGGGGGCCTTTGTTGTCCTGCCCCTACCCTGGTGGGCAGCAAGAGGGACCCAGTAAGACTCCTGCGGGTACAGCTGGTTGCTGGGCCGGGGCAGGCCCTCAGAGGGAAGGGGTCCCACCCTCCCCGGAGCTGAGTCCCAGGGTGGCGGGCACCCACCCCTGCACCCCTCCACCACCACAGCCTGGGCCTCCATTCTGGGGACAGCGCGAGGCTCTCATCCTGCCTGTGAGGGGACAGGAATGGTTGTGAGGTCACGGCCCAGGGCGCAGCCCTGCTCCAGAAGGTTCCTAGAGCTCTAGCCCCCTCGCCTTCACTGGCCCCTTACCCCTTCCTGGGCGCAGCCATGGCCTGGGGCTGCACAGGGAGCTGCATGGGGAGCCATGGCAGGGGACCTCACACAGGGGCCCAGGACCAGCCATGGCTGGTGGGAGGGAGCCTACGACGGCAAGCCCACGTCCCCTCAGCCTCAGGCAGTGCTGGGGTAGGAGTAGCCACCTGGGCAGGGGCCTGAATGCCCCCTCCAGGGGTAGCACCTTGCCAAGGACGGGACAAGAAGAAAGGGGCTGCCCACCCATAACCCCTGTCCTTTGGAACTCTTTCAGCCCTGTGCTGGTGCTGGGCGGCCAAGGGCAGGGGACCAATGCCGTGGAGGGGATGTGGTGCCCGCCTCGGCCACTCCTGGCACCAACCGTGCCCATCCTGTCACAGTGGGAACATGCCCATAAGAAGCAGGGGCAGGCGCCAGGAGGGCGGCTGGGAGGGGCAGGCCTATGGTGGGGTCTCCACGGGGGCTGCCTGGGGTCTTGGTCTGTCTGGGGAGAGGGAAGGAGGATTTGACCCCCAGCCACCTCCGGAGGCCGAGGTCCCCCTTCATGGGCCTCCTGGGAGGCAGGAGGACGGCCCAGGCCTGAGCACACGCCAAGTCGGGGGGCGGCTCCCCAGGGCTCTGGTTCTGGGGTCACTGAGGCTGCGGCTTCCTTCCTGTGATTCCACTCCCCAGCCCAGGATTGTGGGGTGAGGAGGGCAGGGTGGGACACGGAGGTATGGACCCCAGGCCAGCCTGCCGCTCTCCCCAGAGGACAGAACTTGTTTGTCGCGCAATGCGGAGAAGTCACCCGCCCCTGGCCTGGCCACCAAGGACACAAACCGAAGTCCCTCACCTCCCCCGCTTCCCACCCAGCCCCTGTGCGGGAGGGGGCAGCGGTCAGTGTGCGGAGGTGGGGGTGCTCTCCAGCCAGATCCGTGGTCCTGCTCAGTTCTGCCTGTGGCAGCTGTGCCAGGGGGTGTTAGCCCGGGGCCTGGAGAAGGGGGGCCATGCCATGATCAGCATGGCCATAACTAGAGAAGCTGGTCTGTCCTTCCAGGGTTTGTCCAACACGTCGGGCCGAGCCCCTCTTGTGGATCTTGTCCCTCTGTGGCTGGCAGCACCAGGCCAGAAGCTCTCAATGAGGGAGGGGGTCGTTGCTGACGCTGCCTATCTGTGAGGCTTGGGACCCTTGTGGGCATGGTGTGGGCAGAACCCATCACTGGACAGTGCTGCCCCTTCAACCTGGGGGCAGGCCGGGAGGGGGAGGCCACGTACCTGGGAGCTCCCATGTAAGGAGGACAGGGACCCAGGCAAAAGGACCACTTCCAGCCCGGGCTGCTGAGCTGGCCCTGCTGAGTTAGAGCTGAGCTGTAGGCCACAATGCGGGACTCTTTGTTATATGCTGTCAGAGATGGAGGCCCAGAGAGGACCCAGGAAGGGGCTCTGTAACTCCAAGGCTGCCCCCTGCCCCCTGCCTTTCTGGCAGCACCCCTCACCCTGGGCCTCCCGGCCACCTGTGGGGCAGCACAGAGCAGCACTGGGGTTTTGGGGTGGAGGTGTGGCGGCAATCAGGAGACGGGGACCAGACATGGGACAGAACCTTTATTGCTGAACACACAGTGCCTGTCCGGGGGTCCTGGCTGGTGGCCTCGTCCTGGGGGTGTAGGGCCAGGGGGCTCGCGTTGCAGGGCCACGGCCTACCCCACGGTGGGGGGCAGGCCTGTGGGGGAGCCTCGCCCGGGACTCCATGGGGCAGGGGAGCCAGGGTATGTCCTGTGCGCACTGAGGACCCAGGGATGAGGAGGCAGGGGGCACAGGGAGTGCAGCTGGGCAGGGGCCCAGCTGCGGGGAGGAAGGGAAGGCCCTGGGCTCACGGCGATCATGGAGGCCTGAGGGCCTAGTGGGCAGGGCAGGCTTCCTGCTGGCCCCGTAGTGGGCACGGGGGTGGGGGACCCTTGCTGTGGGACAGAGCGGCAGGCAGTGGCTCCTTCCCCTCCTGAGACAGCGGTCTGAGGTGGGGGTGGGTGGCTCCCCCTGGACCTCACAGGCGGGGCTTGATGTGCAGAGGCCTCCCTGTGTCCGAGAGAGGCAAAGATCAGAAGCCGGGCCCCAGCAGGCACCATCTGCCTTGGTGCCCACCTGCCCTGGTGCCATGCTCGGCCCGGCCCCCACACTCACCCACAGCTGACTCCCAGAGCCCCGCCCTGCCCCCTCCATGTGGGTGGGTGGCCGGCTGGGGTGGGGTATGGGCAGACCCTCAGCAGGAGGCCTTCTCCCCCTGGGCCCCTCCCTGTGGGTAGGTGGGGTCGCCACGACAGCTTCAGTTGAGTTACAAATATCCGACACAGGCCACCTGCCACGCCCTGCACGCTCACACCTGCAAGCAGCCGCCACACATAGGAGTGGCTCCAGGTGTGGGAGCAGCCATACGGAATGTCACTAGCTGGGCTACCTGCTGCGGACCTGGGGACAGGGCCTGCACCCCCTGGCATCAGGGCCTCCCTCTCTGGTGAAGGCTTGGGCCACCCCCTGCCTGGGCTGCTCATGGGCTTGCCCAGTTGATGGGCCTCCCTCCATCCCCAGCCCATCTTCCTTCCTCCACTTCCTGCCTCCCCGGGTCCCCGAGCCCCCTCAGGGTCCAAGTGTCCATTTGCCCAGCAAGGCCAGGCCCAGCCTGCAACCTCCAGAGAATCAGCCTCTAGCACCTGCCCCAGAATCAGGGCGGGGCGGGGGGAAGGGTGACAGGACATCTGCTTTGACAGGTACAGCCTGGGGACGAGCAGCCAAGGAAAGTTCTGGTAGGAAACTAGAGGGCCAGTGTAAAGGCCTTGGGACCCTTCCTTGCCTGGCCCACTTTCTCGAGGGAACCCCCCAGTGCCCTGCCTCCCTCCTCTGACTCAGGAGGTGGTTGCTGCTTTCTCATCTTACAAAACCCAGGCAGTGCTCGAGGCTCCCCATCGCTGCCTACATCGGTAAGGCCAGGAGAGGGCGTGGTGCCGTCCCAGGCAGGCCTGGAAGTGGCTATGCACCCCGAGTGGGGCTGTCGGGAGAAGGCGTGCGCCCTCGCCTCACCCACCCAGGCGCATGTCTGAGTGTGCCCAGCAGAGCTGTTAGAGAAGGCTGCAGCAAGCACCTTCCATTAACGTTACGACCGTGAAATATGACAATAAAATGATAGCCGTATGGTCGCAAATTTGCAGCCCGCCGAGCTGCTTGGGGTTTATCGTCACTCAAACGCACGGAGAGCTGTAAAATGTTTACAGAAAGGGTCGTTTGCAGCCATAAAATCCTCTTTTCTCTCCTAAACAAGGCTGAGTGGAGCCATTTGCTGAGCCCCAAATGTTCGTCGGGGGGGAAAAAACATCTGTTCTCTCCAGGAGCCCGCAGTGATCTTCTTGAACAAATTAACAAAAATGGGTGCTTTCTAATTAAATCAGCCCCTGATGGCGGTGGTGGGTGCGGGTGGGGCCGCTGTGCCTGTCTATGCAGGTGTGCTCACCTGCCCAGTTGGCCTCGCCGCCATCCCAGCAGGCCCGGGCCCCACCCAGGACAGCGTCACTGGGGGGTCTGAGGTGAGCCCTACGAAGAGCAGCCCCTGTGTCTGGGCTGGATGGCTGGGGAGCCTGAGCTGCCTACCTGAGTCCTTGGTAGGGGGGCTCTGGTGGGCTCGGGCCCTGGGTTGGCCTCGTGGGCTCGGCGGGGACTGCAGGGAGATGAAGGAGGGCAGCTTGGAGAGGCTGCTGCCGCCTGGCACCGCCGAGGGGGCTTCCTCCTGGAGAGACAGCTCCTCGCGGTCCGAGGGGGCCGAAGGTGGGGAGGGAGAGAGGGCAGGGGAGGAGGCGAGGGAGAGGGAGGGGGCTGTTGATGACAAGGGGGAGGTGGAGGCTGAGGCTGAACCCCCTGGGGTGCGGGGAGGGGAGGCTGGGGCGGCAGCCCCAGAGGCGGGGGAGCTGGGCGTCTGTCTGGTGGGGTGCTGGGCTGCCAAGGACTTCCTGCAGGCAAAGGAGTGGGGAGCAGAAGTGTGAGAGGGGGGCGGCCGCTTGGGAGGGGCGGGGTCCAGGGAGCCCCGAGGCAGGGCTCCTCACCCCCACCCCTAGCAGGCACAGGGTGGCCCTATCTAAGGCCAAGCGCCAGGCTCCAAGCCCAAGCCCAGCCCTCCAGTACCAGAACAGGCAGGGTCACAAGGCCACCAGCCAACAGGTAGCTGGGGTCGCGCAGGACAGCGAGAGCCCCAGCTCTGCACTGACCACTACCTATCACCTTGCAGAGCTGTGGGCTCTCCCTGCATGCAGGCCCCCAACATCTGTAGGGCAGGGTGGGCTGGCAGGCGTGATGTGGGAAGGCCCCCACCCCTGGGACCCCTGTGACCAACCTCTGTCCTTCTGGCTATAAGACTGGCACCCTCCTGGGGAGTGGGAGCACGTCTTCCAGAAGGCCCCTCCCCGGAAGTCAGGTCTGTCTTGGCCCCCACCGTCCCCATCACCTGGGCCCATGGCTGGTGGAGGCCCTGCTCCTGGGGGAGGAGTCGCTGGGCTCTGCAGTCAGGGGTGTTGCCGTCCGCCTGGCTGGGCGCTTCTGGCTGCGGTGGAGCAGCTGGCACTGGGTGCCGCGGGGGCAGATGCCCCTGCGGGAGAAGTCAGGACACAGCAGTGTGTGCTTTTTCTTGCACTGTGGGGAGAGGTGGGCATGGCTGTGAATGGGAGGGCCTGGGGGGGAGTCGGGATTGCAGGTGGGTGCCCCCACTCAGGCCCAGAAGCACCCCCTGAAGAGGTCTTGTTCCCCACAGGGGGGTAGCAGAGGGACCAGGACTGGGGCTCAGGCCACTGCCCTGCAGGGTGGGTCTGACCTGCGCTGACCCCACCCATCTCCTGGGGTGCTCTCAAGGCCTGGTCCTCAGGCACCCCTTACCCATGCTCCCGGCAATCTGCAGAGCCCTCGCCTGGGGGTGCCCAGAGCCTGCAGCCAGGCCACTGCTGCTCTGCCCACCCTGATGCCAGCCCAAGGTTGCTAATCCCTCCCCTGCCCCACATTCTGCCCATGCCAGCAAGGTGGAGGGAGTCCTGGGAGCAACGCTGGGGGTGGGGGGCAGGTCGGCCGAGGCCAGTGCAGCCCCAGGCCGCTTACCCGATCCACACCACCTGTCACAGCGGCTAATTATACCCTGCAGGGGCAGGCGGCCAGCAGGTGGCTCTGGGAAGGGGTGCAGCCTGCAGCCCTGCACACCCCCGCCTGTGGGGAGGGAACACGACCTTGGGGGGAGGGGGGCAGTGGCTGGTAGAGTTCGGTCCAAGGCCTCAGGAGCCCCCGCCGGGTGAAGGAGGTGCTCAGGGCAATCCTGCCTCAGAGCGCTCGGGCGATGGGGGAGGTGAGCTTCCTGGTGGCAACTCCACGTGCCCCTCCTGCACACCTCCGGGCATACCTTCTCGCCTGAGAAGCACCTGGGGAGGAAAGAGCTGCAGTCTCTGCAGCTTTGCCGGGGCACCGGACACCCACATGGTGCTCTGTGGCCTGGGATGGCCTAGATGGGAACCTCCCACGTCCCAGACCTTCAGAGTCAAGTTAGAAGCCACAAGGCTCAGTGTCGAGGTGCCTTCATTTGGGGGGTTCTTGGCACAGCCTACCTGGAGATATTTGTCCTTAAAAACCCTCCCTTGCGTGCTAGCAGCTCCTTCTGGGAGCCTCTCCCGAGTCTGGGGTCTCTCCCTGCTCCTGGTACCCAGGGCGGGGCCGTGGGCCCTCATTTGCAACACTCCTGTCCTGGGCGACCCGGGCCCACCCCTTTCCCATGCAGTGCTTCCCACCAGCGCTGGGGGCCAGCCACGTGACCATGAGCAGGCAGGGGCTGCAGCAGGGCACTGGTAGGGGGCGGCGCCCACTGCAGCTGCAGGCTCCTCTGCATGGGCCTGCTGGGGCAGGGGCCTTTGAAGAAGGGGTCAGAGTGGGAAGAAAGGACACCCGTAGTGGTGGAGCGGGGCTGAGCCCAGGTCCAAGGATGGGCCGGAAGGCACACAGCCCGGCCTGCCCGCGAGCAATCGCATGGGGCAGAGAGCCCGGCTGGGAGCTGCCCCCACAGGGCCATGGGCCACAGCTGGCTGCTGAGCACCTGACATCCAGCTGGCCAGAAGCAAGAGGCACAGGGACAGACGTGAGGAGAGGAGGCACAGCGGCACATTCGTGGTTTTTCCCTTCGTTACATGTTGAAATTTTTTATATGTTGGGTTAGGTTTAAATTATTTCACCTGCTTATTTGAATGTGTGTACTGTGACTGCTTGAAAACTTACAACTAGAACTATGGGTGGGTCATACCTACGGCTAACTTCCTACTGGCCAGCAATAGTCTTCACTAATTCTCCTCCTGAAGAAAACAAAAATCTATGACCAGGTCCAAAAGGATTTTTTCAAATCACTCAAGAGCTATAAGGAAAGTCAAATGAGGAAAGAATGAGTACTGGGAGACCCCAGACCAGCAGGAATTTGGTGTGATGGGCTAATACTATTCAAAACAGGCTTCAGTAGAAGAGTCAATAGAATGTCACTTCAAAGTGATAAAATGATAAAGGACAACATTTCTACGCTTGTATGTAGGCATAACATACCTTCAATATGCGCAATAAAAATCACAGAACTTCAAGGAGAAATAGACAAATTGACTATTGCTGTGGGAAATTTTACCAGCTTCTTTCACGTGGCTGGATCACATCGAACAAAAAATCAGCATGGACTCGACTACTGGAACATGCCAACATGAACGAGCCACTGAACCTATCGACAGGTAAACGCACAGGCTGGATGCAACAGACACAACGCTATGCCCAGCAGCTATAGAGCATGCTCTTCTGAGCGCATATCGGACATTCATCGAGACAGAACATTACTGCGAGTCTCCAAGAGTTCCAAAGGGGTGATCCCTACATTTACACCATGTTCACTGATGAAAAAAGAAAACCAACTGACCAACCAAAATCTCCAGAAACCCTCCAAATACCTGGAAATTAAGAAGTCCCTCATGGGTTAAAGAAGAAATAATGAAAATTAGAGAATATTTAGAACCAAACGCTAATGGCAAAAGGACACACTGAAATCGTGGCATGCAGCGCAGGCAGGACTTTGAGGGGACAGCTTGTCTCCAGTGCTCAGTCAGAAGGGAAGGTCCACTTGGGGTGCAGTGGACGAAGGGGCAGAACAGCTGGCAAAGGCCTGTGACCACAGATGCTGAGAGATAAAGACAGTATTGAGATGATTTAAAGAACAAACTTCATGCCAATACATTTGAAAACAGATGAAACTGGAAAATTCTAGAAAAACTTACAACAAAGAAACTAAAACTTGAGCATTCCCATCAAGACAAAGGAAGGTGAGCTGCGAGCTACAAAATAAGGACAGGTCTAGCTGAGAGGTTCACTGGTAGGCCTACCAGATAATGGAAGACATGCAAGACTCCAACGTTACCAGAACTCTCTGAAAGAAGAGAAAAACAGAGGACACTTCTCAGCGTAGTTTATAGGCCTGAAGAATCCTGAAACCAGAGCCTGACTAGGAGTGCGTGAGAAAGGGACACCGAGCCAAGCTCACTCATGAACAAGGCGGCCAAAATGCTACTCCAGTCACAGCAAAAACATTAATATGCCAGCACCAAGCTGGGTTTATCTCTTGGGAAGCTGTGAGCAGATGTCAGCACATTAATGCCTCTACTGAGGGGAGCACAGAGGGCCAAGGGCATCAGGGCCCAGGTGGGCGGGGAGGGTCCTCCTGCCACCAAATGATAAGTCTGAACCAAGACGTTCAGAGACGATACCTAAGGCCCGGGGGCTGGGTGAGGCAGACAGGAGAGAGGTGGGGAGCCGGGAGAGACTGCGCAAAAATGGCAGGAGGAATAGATTAGGAGGGGTCCTGGATGGTGAAAGAGAGGATTTCAAGTGGGGTGGGATTTCTGGGCTGTGGTGTGAGTGGTCACAGTCCCAAGAAGAGGTGGCTGGAAGCAGGGGTGCACACTGGGGATGGGCAGGATGCTTCCAGGTGGGGCAACACTCAGCCAGCTAACGAGGGCACCCGGTGACAGGCTGTGGGAAGTCAAATGGGGGTGATAGGCAGGGAAAAGGTGGACAGGTCCATAGGCTGGGCTTCTGGGAGCTGAGGTGCCAGACTGTGTGCAAAAGGAACAGGCAACAGTGGGCAGAGGCGGGAGCTGGCCTAATACTGGGGACAAGAGGCAGGAGTGGCCCCATGACAGGGAGGAGGGGAAGGCAAGACACAGGGCAGCAGGGCCGTGGGGGGGACAGGTAGCCAGGGGGTAACTTCTTCAGCGAAGGGAGACAGGACATGGCGCTGGGAGGATACAGATGAGAGCTCAGACCATGGAGGGCAGAGATCATGGAAGGCTCAGCCCAAAAAGGGTGACAGATCATCGAGGGAATGACTGGTTGGAAAGCCTGATGTCTCACACCCTGGAGGAAGGGGGTGTGTGAAGGTGGAGGAGAAGGGGTGCTAAGTGGCAACAGGACGGGGTGGAGAAGCCCCCTCTGAGCCCTGAACACCCTCCATGGCCCTGGAGCCTCTCTTCTGGCTAGGAGGCAAGGGGACAGAGATATGCGCACAGCGAGTATCCAAGTGAAGTCTGGATCCTGTTAGGACTGGGCAGGGCAGTGAAGGTGAGGTCCAGGCATTGTGACGAGGCTATCGAGCATGAGAAGGAGGACTCCAGAGAGGGAGGGTCAGAGCTTGGAATACTCCAGTCCAAAAGCCAAGCAGATAAAACATGTGCTGAGAGCTCAGGAAGTAATAAATAATAAGAACAGAGAATGAATATTCCTGCTAAGTACAACTAGAAAAGCCATCATTATATGTAAAACAAACAAAAGAAGACTCTAAGGTGGAGAAAACAAGGCAGACTGGCCAGGGACCTCAGTGGGCTCCCTGGGCCTTTTCTGTGCCTCAATATACCAGGCGTGGAGCTGAAGAGCCTGACAACCTGGCAGCCCAGCAAGACAGAAAACTTTTAGACAAATACTGTGGGACACCAGCCAAACACCACAGAAAACCCAGCTGTAGTTCCCCGCTATGCCAGCCCAGGCCAAGTGGGAAGCCCTGACTTCCACCTCACAGGCTGCTAACAAGGCACCCCTCCCCTCAGCACACTGGGGTGCTGCTGGAGGAGGCCTGGTGGGAAGTCAGGGCTGCCCCACTGTACAGTGTTTACAAGGCCAAACCTCACCTCACGGCAATGAGACCCTTCTCCACCTCCCAGCCAAGTGGGGACTGGAGCTCCCACACCTACCCGCAGTAAGAGGGAGCCCTTAAATCTCTACCCTACTTGGCAGTCTTGAGGTGGAGCTCCCCACTTTTCTGGGCTGGGGTAGCAACAGAGAAAAGGAACTTAAATAAGACCCAGAGAATTGTAAGAGTCAGAATGTCCAGATTTCAATTAAAAATCACGTCATCCCAAGAACCAGGAAGATCTTAAATTGAGTGAAAAAAGAGAATCCCACCAACACTGAAACGACACAGATGTCAGAATCATCAACCAAGATTTGATGGTAAATATGATTAAAATGCTTCAATAAAAGCAATTATGAACATGCTTGAAATAAATGAAAAAATAGAAAATTTCAACAAAGAAAAGGGAGATATAAAGAAGAAAATGGAAATTTTACAAATGAAAAGTATAATAACTAAAATTAAAATTTCAGTGGATTGGGTGTACGGGTGCTTCAGTGGTTAGAATGCCCGCCTCTCGTGTGGGAGACCCAGGTTCAATTCCCGGACCATGCACCCCCTGGAAAAAAAAAAAAAAGTTCAGTGCATTGGCTCAACAACAGAATAGAGAGCGCAAAAGAAATAATCAGTGAAATGGAAAACAGAAAAACAGAAATTACCCAGTCTGAACAACAGAGAGAAAATTGGCTAAAAAAAGTGAACAGAGCATCAGGAACCTGGAGAATCAGAACAAAATATCTAACATTTGTGCCACTGGAGTCCTAGAAGAAGAAGAAAAAGAACTCATAGAAAAATGGCCAAAAATGTTCCAAATTTGGCAAAAGACCTAAACCTATAAATTCAAGAAGCCAAGCAAACCCCAAAGAGAATAAACCAAAGAAATCCACCCCAAGACACACCATAGTCAAACTTATAAAAGCTAAAGACAAAAATAAATAAATAAATAAATAAAAAATCCTCAAAGCAATGAGTGACAAATGATACTGGATTTTCATTAAACTCTATGGAGGTTGGAAAGAACTGTCGATCCAGAATCTTGAACAGCCAAACCTCTGTGGCCAATTCCATTCTGACAAGGGAGCCAAGACCATTCAATCAGTGAAAGGATAGTCTCCTCAACACATGATACTAGGAAAACTGGATAGCAACATGCAAAAGAATGAAGTTGGAACCTCACTCCATATTAAAAAATTAATTCAAAATGGATCAATGACTTAAACAGAAGAGCCAAAACTATAAATCTATTAGAAGAAAACTAGGGGGTAAATCTTCATGACCTCGTATTTGGCAATAGATTCTTAGATTTGACATAGAGAGCATAAAAAACAAAAGAAAAAGATAAATAAATTGTACTTCATTAAAATTAAAAAAAAACTTTTCGTGTTCAAGGACATTTTCAAGAAAGCGAAAAGACAACCTACTGAATGGGAGAAAATATATGCAAATCATATATGTGATAAGTGTTTAATATCCAGAATTTATAAAGAACATTTACAACTCAACAAGGACAATTTAACAATGGGCAAAGAACCTGAATGGACATTTCTCCAAATGACCAACAAGCACATGAAACAAAATTTAACATTACTGGATATTAAAGAAATGCAAATAAAAACCACAATGAGAAACCACTGCACACCCTACTAAGATGGCTACAACCAAAACAACAAAATAACGGAGGATGCAGAGAAACTGGAATCCTCGTACACTGCTAGTGGGAAAGTAACATGGAGCAGCCACTGTGGAAGACAGCTTCCTCAAAAAGTTAAAAAGAATCACCATATGATTTGGCAATTCTACTCCTAGGTACATACTCAAAGGAAATGAAAACACAGGTCCACACAGAAACTCATGCATGAATATTTTCAGTGACAGTATTCTTAATAGCCAAAAGGTAGAAACAACGGAGGTGCTCGCACACAGATGAATGGACAAAGAAACTGCATTCTATCCATAAGGTTGGATAGTATTCAGCCATAAAAACCAATGAAGTTGTAAAACACATGGCAAATTGGAGGAACTTTGAAAATATTATGATTCTTTTTATATGAAATATCCAGAACAGGCAAATCTTCTGAGAGAGAGAAAGCAGACCCAGGATGGGGAAGGGAAGAATGAGGAGTGATTATTTAATAGGGACAGGAATTTTTTTCTGGGGTAATAAAAAAGTTATGAAACCAGAGAGAGCTGGTCATTGCAAGCCACTATGAATGCGCCAAATGCCTCCAAGTTGTCTACTTTATAAAGGCTAATTTTGTATGTCAGCCTTCTTATGTTAGCTATTGCATGCTATGTGAATTTCACCTTAATAAAAAAAGAAACTGATAGAACTGAAAGGAGAAACAGACATGTCCCCAATTACAGTTGGAGACTCCATCCCTCTCTCAATAATCGACAGAATAACTGGACAATCAGCAAGGATACAGAAGAATTTAAAAACATCTTATTAACCAACAAAACTTAATCAACATTTACAGAGCTCTTCATCCAACAACACACGTTTTGCTTTTCAAAGACCCACCACAACCTGGGCCATCAAACAAACCTCCAGAAATTCAGAATGATCGAAATCATACAGCGTATGCCGCATCATGAGGGAATCAAACTAAAAATCAATAACAGAACATTAACAGGAAATTCTCCAATCACTTGGAAACTAAGCAACAATACTTCTAAATAATCCATGGGTTAAAGAGCACAAGTCATGGCAAATTAGAAAACAGAAATGAATTAAAATGAAAACACAACATCTCAAATTTTGTGGGATGTGGCTAACTAAATGTATGCATTAGAAAAGTAATTTTCTCAAATCAATAATCTAAGTTTCCATGTCAAAAACCTAGGAAAAGAGCAAAATAAACCCAAAGCAAGCAGAAAGAAAGATATAATACCAGTAAGAGCAGAAATGAATGAAATTAAGAATAGAAAAATGACAGAAAAAAACAATAAAGAGCTGGTTCTTTGAAAAGATCAATAAAATTGACAAACCTTTAGCAAGACTGACAAAGAAAAAAGAGAAAAGACACAAATCATCAATACTGAGAATGAAACAGGGGTCACTACAGGTTCTGCAGACATCAAACGGATTATCAGGGAATACTTCAAACAATTCTACACGTATAAATTTGGCAACTTAGAATAAATGGACCAAGTCCCTGAAAAACACAAACTACCAAAATTCACCCAATATGAAACAGATACTTTGAATAGCTCTATAGTTATTAAGGGAAAGGAATCTGTAATTAAAAAGACACCAAAAAGAAATTTCTTGACTTAAGTGGTCTCACTGGAAAATTCTACCAAATATTTAAAGAATAAAAAACACCAATTCTATCCAGTCTCTTCCAGAAAATGGAAGAGGAGGGAATACTTCTCAATTAATTTTATGAAATCAGTATTACCCAGATACCAAAACCAGGCTACATCAAAACAAAAAAAACAAAACAAAAAACCTAAAAATCCCAGTATCTCTCATGAACATAGATGCAAAAAGCCTTGACAAAATATTAGAAAATAGAATTCAGCAATATATGAAAATAACTATAATATAACCAAGCAAGGTTCATTCCAGGGGTGCAGGGCTGGTTCAGTATTAAATAATCAATCCATATAATCCACCATATTAACAATTAAAGAAGAAAAACCACAAGATCATATAATAGGTACAGAAAAGGCACTGGACAAAATTCAATTCATATCATGATAAATCCTTTTAGAAAAATAGGAAGAGAAGGGAATTTCTTTGAGAAAGAATATCTACAAAAAGCCTACAGTTGGGAGGCCTCAGTGGCTCCAGGTGGCCTGCCATGCTGGAGACCTGGATTTGAGTCCTGGTTAAAAAAAAAAAAAAAGTTGTGCTCTTTAAAAAAAAAAAGCCTAGAGCTAATATTATACTTCATGGTAAAAAACTAAATACTGTTCCTGCTAAGAGTGGGAAAAATGCAAGGATGTCTGCTAGTATCACTCTTATTCCATATAGTGTTGGAATTCCATTTCAGCCAGTGAAATAAAGCAGGAAAAGAAAATAAAGGCATACAGATTGGAAAGGAAGAAGTAAGAACTACCCTTACTTGCAGATGACATATTTTATGTAGAAAATCCCAAAGAATCTACCAAAAGAACTACTCAGAATAACATGTAATTTCAGTAGGGTTGCAGGATACAAGAATAAATGTACAAAAATCAACTGCATTTCTATATACTAGCAATGAACATGTGGACCCCCAAATTAAAATATAATACTGTTTACAATAGTTAAATAAAAAAAGCAAGTATTGAGCTGTAAATCAAACACAAAACATGTACAGGACTTGTATGCTGAAAAGCACAAAATGCTGATGAAAGAAATCAAAGAAAATCTAATTAAATGGAGAGATATATTGTGTTCATGGCCTAGGAGACTCAACTTAGTAAAGATGTGCATTCTCCCCAAACTAATATACTGATTTAATGTAATTCCTATAAATATCCCATCAAAGAGGAGTTCCATTTCTGGGATGACAGCATGAGGAGCTCTGCCAGGACCATTCCCCAGAAAAAAAAAAGCAAAACTGGAAAAAACTATAAAAAACAACAACAATCATTTAAAGCATCTGGAGGTTGCTGTAAGAACATTCAGCAATTAAAGGAACATATACTAGAAAAAAATCTACTAGAGCTCAGTAAGGTCAGCAACAGTCTACGGCATCTGAGTAAGGACCTGTCCCTCCCTTCTGCCTCAGTTCAGCTCCACTGATTCTTCATGTAAGGGAGAGTAGTCTATGGGGGTTCCTCTCCCCTCAGCTACCAAGCAAGGCTTGCCTGTATTCCATCAGGATGGGTGGGTTGCCCATCTGAAGAGGCTAAATTCCAGGTGAGTGTGAGGGTGGGGTCTCCCTCCCTCCACCCTACCCCACCCACAGGTGTGCAAGCCAACAAGACTGGGGTCCTGAGAGTCCCCACTTCACCTCACCATAAGGCAGAGGTCCCACGGCTGGAGGAGCAAGTGAGAACACCACAGGCTCCCATCCTACCCTGTACCCCGAGAACTGGCTCAGAGAGCTGCCCCAGGGCAGAGGTAGTCCATAAGAAAAGAAAGCTCTGTAGCTATTCTCAAAGGAACTGATTTATATGAAACATGTCGGGCTGTTCAAGCTAAAGCAGATTTCAAAAAACAATAGCTCATCTTAATTAAGAGCCAAAAGCTAAACCACAGGCTAGCTAGTCCCCAGAAAGAACTGTGGGAAGAGACAGTGAAGAAGATGCTAACAGAACAGACCCTAAAGACTGGCATCAAATGCACTCCTGCCCAAATTTAACTGGGTCAGACGACCGAGCATTTGTGCCACAGGGCACTGTCAACAACACTTGAGCAATGAGGCAGGAACTAGGAACACCAAATGAGCAGGCAGCTTAATAGAGAGATCGGGGAGACAGGGAAAGGCTCTCCTGAAACCACAGGCATCCAGGATGACCAGGGCATATCCAGGGCCCTGCCCTCCAAAGGGCAACACCAAAGGCTTCTGTGCTGGTTTGAAAGGAAGTATGCCCCCTAAGAAAAGTCATGTTTTAATATAAATCCCATTTCATAAAGGTAGAATAATCCCTATTCAATACTGTATATTTGAAACTGTAATGAGATCATCTCCCTGGTTGACGTGATTTAGTCAAGAGTGGTTGTCAAGCTGGATTAGGTGACGACATGTCTCCACCCATTTGAGTGGGTCTTGATTAGTTTCTGAAGTCCTATAAAAGAGGAAACATTTTGGAGAGAGAGATTCAGAGAGAGCAGAGAACGCTGCAGTACCACGAAGCAGAGAGTCCACCAGCCAGTGACCTTTGGAGATGAAGAAGGGAAACGCCTCTCGGGGAGCTTCATGAAACCGGAAGTCAGGAGAGAAAGCTAGCAGATGACGCCGTATTTGCCATGTGCCCTTCCAGATGAGAGAGAAGCCTTGACTGTGTTCACCATGTGACCTCTCACTTGAGAGAGAAACCCTGAACTTCATTGGCCTTCTTGAATCAAGGTATCTTTCCCTGGATGCCTGTGAGTGGACATTTCTATAGACTTGTTGTAATTGGGACATTTTCTCAGCCTTAGAACTGTAAACTTGCAACTCATTAAATTCTCCCTTTTAAAAGCCATTCTGTTTCTGGTATATTGCATTCCAGCAGCCAGCAAACTAGAACAGCTTCACACAGGAAGCAGAAGGGGGAGTAAGTTTCACTGAAGCAGCCCAGCTGAGTCACCAACAAGTAAACAAGCAAACAATAACAAGAAGAAGCCCTGCAGATGGGGGATGGTGGTGGGGGCACTCAATATCCAGAGCTGGTACAAGAGATTGCCTAAAAGGCCCAGCTTTCAACAAAAAAATTATGAGACATGCAAAGATACAGGAATACAGGACGCATAAACAAGTAAAAGAGCAGGCAAAAGGAGCTACCTGAGAGTGACCAGATGTCAGATTTAACAAAAACTTCAAATAACCAATCTAAATATCTTCAAAGAACTAAAGGAAACCCATGGCTAGAAAAGAAAAGGAATGTTATGATGACAATGTTGCATGAAATTAATAATACCAATAGAAAGTTAGAAATTATAAAAAAAGAACCAAATGGAAATTCTAAAATTGAAAAGTACAATAAACAAAGTATAAATTAATTGGAGGGTGTGCTGGTTTAAAAGGATGTATGCCCCCTAGAAAAGCCATGTTTTAACCAAAATCACATTTCATTAAGGTAGAATAATCCCTATTCAATACTGTATGTTTGAAACTGTAATCAGATCATCTCCCTGGATGATGTGATTTAGTCAAGAGTGGTTGTTAAACTGGATTAGGTGATGACATGTCTCCACCCATTTGGGTGGGTCTTGTTTGGTTTACTGGAGTCCTATAAAAGAGGAGACATTTTGGAGAATGGGAGATTCAGAGAGAGCAGAGAATGCTGCAGCACCACGAAGCAGAGAGTCCACAAGCCAGTGACCTTTGGAGATGAAGAAGGAAAACACCTCCCAGGGAGCTTCATGAAACAGGAAGCCAGGAGAGAAAGCTAGCAGATGATGCCGTGTTTGCCATGTGCCCTTCCACTTGAGAGAGAAACCCTGAACTTCATCGGCCTTCTTGAACCAAGGTATCTTTCCCTGGATGCCTTTGATTGGACATTTCTATAGACTTGTAATTGGAACATTTTCTTGGCCTTAGAACTGTAAATGAGCAACTTATTTAATTCCCCTTTTTAAAAGTCATTCCGTTTCTGGTATATTGCATTCTGGCAGCTAGCAAACTAGAACAGAGGGGCTCAACAGTAGATTTAAACTGGCAGAAGAAAGAATCAGCAACCATGAAGACAGATCAATAGACATTATGCAACTGAAAGAACAGAGGGAAAAACAGAGTGAAGAAAAATAAACAGATTCTCAGAAAAATGTGAGACACATTTTAAGTCCACCATCATGTGTGTAATGGGAGTACAGAAAGAGAGGAGAAAGAGAAAGAAGCAAAGAGAAGAGGAGAAAGAGAAAATCTATTTGAAGAAATAATGGCTGAAAACTTCCCAAATTTGCTGAAAAACTTTAATCCAAGCAGTCCAATGAGCTCCAAGTAGGATAAATGCATAAATCCACACCCAGACACACTGTAGTAATAATAAGAACCAAAGAGACAAAGAGAAAATGTTGAAAGCAGCAAGAGAAAAACAACTCACCATGCATAAGGGAATCCCATTAGGATCAGAGCCAATTTCTCCTCAGAAAACAATGGAAGCTAACAAACAGTGAGATGACATATTCAAAGTTATGAGAAAAAAACCTGTCAATCAAGAATCTTATATGTAGCTCCGTGGGTTCGAGACGGTGTCCGACGGGCATCATGAATAAATCCAAAGAAAACATTTCAGGACCCACTAAGGCATCCTAATATTCTCAGACTATATGGTTATTTCCATGATGCCACCAGAGTTTACCTAATTCTAGAATATGCACCTCTTGGAGCAGTCTATAGAGAACTTCAGAAGCTTTCCAAGTTTGATGAACAGAGAACTGCTACTTATATCACAGAATTGGCAGATGTGCTGTCTTACTGTCATTCAAAGAAAGTTATTCATAGAGACATCAAGCCAGAGAACCTGCTCCTCGGATCAGCTGGAGAGCTTAAGATTGCAGACTTTGGGTGGTCAGTACATGCCCCATCCTCCAGGAGAACCACTCTCTGTGGAAACCTTGACTACTTGCCTCCTGAGATGATTGAAGGCAGAATGCATGATGAGAAGGTGGATCTTTGGAGCCTTGGAGTTCTTTGCTATGAATTTTTAGTTGAGAAACCTCCTTTTGAAGCAAGTACATACCAAGAGACTTAAACAGAATATCAAGGGTTGAATTCATTCCCTGACTTTGTAACGGAGGGAGTCTGGGACCTCATTTCAAGACTGTTAAAGCATAATCCAAGCCAAAGGCCAACTCTAGAAGAAGTACTTGAATACCCCTGGATCACAGCAAATTCATCAAAACCACCAAGTACCCAAAAAAGCAAAGAATCAACTAGCCAACAATCTTAAGAATCTTGGAGGGGGAGAATTCTTTGAGCCCAGGCTGGTATATAATCTGGCAAGAGAATGCCACTGAAACTCAAGCCTACCCTTAATCACCATTGCTACAGAAAATGTTACTTTATTATTATTATTTTTTAATTTACTGAGCAGGCAGTACTTCAGCTATTTCTATTCAGAAAGCTCTTCTTCAATAAACATGATACTCTGAAGTGAGAGTGGCAGTGATAATCGTGCTAATTTTACTGGCCTTATAACCTTGAGGCAGGGTTCAACTGCAGCTGCCCAGCAACTCGTGCAGCGTGAGGAATCTTGTGGAAGAAACAGAGTCTGGTTGTGGAAAGTGACGACTTCCTGACTTGATCAGTTCAAGAGCAGTGCAATAACCTTCCAAGTACCTGAGTGTGTGTGTAACTTATTGGGTGGCCAAGCCTGGCAAAGCTGTTGGAATGAATACTTGATTCTTTTTAAAAGCTTTTGCATAGATTTGTATTTTACTTCAATAGCATCTCCTCAGGAAGGCTCTCAATGTCTGTCCATCCTCCTGTTAAGCCTGGTTGGGTGCTTAATCCTCTTTAACCACTTATCCCCTATAAGACTTTGTGAAATAGGAGCACGTGCTCTACCTTCATTTTGGGACTCACTTGGGACATCTACAAAATGATATCTCAAAACGTTTCTAAATGTTAAGGCCTCATTTTTTTATTATTACACTGGAGATACAGCATGTGTGCAAACTTTAAAAGTAAATGAATAAATACATCTGCAGTGCATTGTAAAAAAAAAAAAGAATCTTATATGTAGCAGAACGATGTTTCAAAATGAAGGCAAATCATGCCTCAATCATATGGACTAACTATAACATAAAAACTTGGTGAACTAAAGTTGAGAGAATGGGTTATCAGGCTGGATCTATTGTCAAGGGTCCTAGATCGCAAGCTCTTACAGCAGGCACATACGTTCAGGAGATGTAACTGTTAATTCTAAATTCTGAGACGCTGAGCTGTTTGTTTACGACATGGTCATTCCCAGAAACTTCAGGTATTTACGTGACATGTGAGACTCAGAGTCAGAGCTCTGAAGCTATGAAAGTCAGCAGTACCCCATACAGGAACTATTTTAAAAAGTTGAAAAAGTGATTAGACTTTGAGTAGAGACATGAATCAAGCTGATCTGGACAGACTAAGGTAGACCAGAATACGGGGTAAAGGATGATATCATTCATATTTTAAAACTTCAAGTTCTGTGTGACTCTAAAGGGAGAGATGTTTGTTGGGTACAAAATCTATGTGTTGGGTAGTGCATTTCCTCATTTAACTTGTATGGTCAGTTTAGCTGAACACCATAAGTACATGGAATCTTGGATAGGGCATGAGATTTTGTTGGTTTGTCCAGGTTAGTGTGATGCCCTGATACATCCCAGAGTAATTTGGGCAGTGAATTAAAAAGTATTTGCAAAGTCTCCTTGGGGAACAGGGGAGAAAGGAGGAAATATTCAACTTTCTCAGCTGGAGAACTTCTGATATTCTCGCAAGCAGTGGGGACAACCAAATCAATAGGTTGAGCTCCTGATTTTGGGGTTTGCCCCTATGAAAATTATCCCTGCAAAGGATAGGCTAAGCCTACTTAAAATTAGACCTAAGAGTACCCCAGAGAACCTCTTTTGTTGCTCAGATGTGACCTCTTTCTGTCTCTAAGCCAACTCGGCAGGTAAACTCACTGCTCTCCCTCCTACATGGGACATGACTCCCAAGGATGTAAATCTCCCTGGCAGTGTAGGACAGAACTCCCAGAATGAGCCAGGACCTGGCATTAAGGGATTGAGAAAGCCTTCTTGACAAAAGGGGGAAGAGAAAAATGAGATGAAATAAAGTTTCAGTGGCTGAGAGATTTCAAACAGAGTTGAGAGGTTATCCTGGAGGTTATTCTTATGCATTAAGTAGATATCACCTTGTTGTTCAAGATGTAGCAGAGAGGCTGGAGGGAACTGCCTGAAAATGTAGAGCTGTGTTCCAGTAGCCATGTTTCTTGATGATGATTGAACAATGATATAGCTTTCACAATGAGACTCTGTGAATGTGAAAACCTTGTG
>PVIY010030834.1:0-30562 GCA_004026745.1 Myrmecophaga tridactyla | reverse complement strand
GCAGGGCGGCAGGGGGTCTCGGCAGCGTTTGGCAAGAGTAAAAGACCCGCCCCTGCACACCTTCCCTTGCCGTCCTGGGGGGGTTGCTGTGACAGGGGAGCAGTCGGCGTGCACGTCTCCAGGCCCGCGGTCCTCCCCGCGGGAGAAAGCCCTGGCCGAGGCTCCCGGTCCGCCTCTGTGGCCGCGCGCCACGTGACCCGACATGTGACGCGGAGCCGGCGGCGGCTGTTACTTGTCCAGGAATAAAAAGATCAAGCTCATTATCGCACCAGAGAGCCGGCGGAACTTGTCCCGACAACGTGATGCCCCGGCGGGTTACACAACGCGGCGACCTTGGCGGGGCCGCTCGGCGCTCAGCCTCGGCGCAGCCGCTCCGCGGTTGTTTTCTAAGGAGCCGAAAACAACATGGTTTTATGTTTGCAAAAGTGAGCCTCCATTTTCCCTGTGGAAAATGACGGTGACCCTGGAAAAGGAAGTCGCCGGGTTTCTCCGGGTCTCCAAACCTCCTTAGCCCTCCCCTCACGCTAAGGCAGAACTGCTGCTCTCTGCCCAGAGCAAGGTAAATAAGGGAGGGGTAGATGCATCCTCCTTTTCCACTTGAGAGTCAGGATTGATTTTCTCTTTGCCTGTTTTCCTGTCTCACCCTCCTCCCCCCCCCGGAAATTCTCCAAAATATGCTTTTTCCTACTTATAAAAGAACGCAGACTAAAACCGACCACGTGCATATTCGTTTTGTGTTTGTTTCTGCCATTCCTGGAGCATTAATAGCTAAATTTTGAGTAAAAGGTGAGGAGAGAGGTGGGTGGCAATGCTGTCCCTTTGTAGGGACATACGTATGCACCTATATGCAAATTCGTCCCAGGTGGGGCCCGCAACCCTGCACAAAAGACAGTGCCAGCTTCACTGCGTTTTAATCCTGCCTTGTCCCATCCATCCTGTACTGCTGAGTAAGCTGGAGAATATTTCCTTTCTCCTACCTCCCAGGGTGGCCTCGTGATGACTCAGTTGCCGGAGAAGGAAGAGGGGCCTTCTCTGTCTGGAAAGGCAAAGGGCTGTCGCCCAGCAGTGACTTCTCTGTTGTGGCTCTCAGGGCTGGCCTTTAGAGGAGGAGGTGAGCCCTTTCCCGAATTTCTGTGGCTTCATTCCTTCCACCAGTCCTGGCTGCAGCCCTCCCGTCCCCGGGCCAGGTGCTAGGGCGCCGCACGAGTGGAAGACAGGGGTCCCAGCACTCGAGCCCGGGCCGCCGGCAAGGAGAGCCGTTTCCAAGGCGCCCACCCCAGGAGGCCAGGTCGGTGGGTGCAGCGTGGGAAACGCCGCTGGAATAGCCCCGGGCCCTTCCCTCCTGACCACAAAGTGGTAATTAATTGGCCACCTGTGGAAAGAAGAGTTCAGTTTGGCCTCTGGAGACAGGTGTGCTCTTGTTTCTTAGAGACTTGGCGCGTCAGCCCTGTGGAATCCTGGCTCCCGGTTTCTGATCCTGCTGGGACCAGAGCCGGGCACAGGAGGCCTCAGTGCTGCTGGCGGAGGGCTGAACTTGGCAGAGCTGCCCCGATCACCGTGAGCCCCAGTCCAAACGGGGTGCGGGGGCCTGCTTCTCCCATGCATCTCCACCACTGGCCTCAGAGGTCCCGAGGGACGTTGGAGGGATCTGCCTGAAAAAACAGAGTGCCGGGGCTGCAAGGTCTGGCCACAGGCAGACTTCCAAAGGACACGCCAGTGCAGTTTGTCTCTCTGGTTAAGGGATGGGTGTGGAGCCTTCCCTGCTTTGACAGGGCCTGAAGTAGATCTTGCGTGAATCAGAGAGCGAAAGCAGCTCCCTGTATTTTAGAATTGGCAACGCTTCTGACATCCTGAGCGAGAACTGGCCAAGGGTCAGGGAGGGGAGTCGGAGGGAAAGGAGGCAGCTGTTGCATTAGGAATGAACTCTTGATTGTATTTTCATGGACGTTCCCCGGACACTGCTCCCTGAAGAACTGCATACTGCACCAAAGGAAAAGGACGGTGGCAAGCTGGAACAAAAGTGAGAAATGCAGGCACGAAGCTAAGTGATACTTAGTGCAAGAAGCAGCCTTCAGAGAAGTTCCTGGGATCTCTGCATCCAAGACGCCATGCAGATGCCAAGCCTCAGCAAACCAGCCTTGCCAGGCCTGTGCGTGGGAAGGGCCAGCTTCTGGGGGAGGGAGGGAGGCTGCACGTGCTGACCCGAGGACCTCAGAATAAGGGTGTATTTGAACCTCTTTTCTCCTCCCAGACCTTCTGAACAGCACTTCCCCCATGGCCCCTTCCTTTCTTAAGATCAACGTTGCTGCCACCTTCCCCCTGCAGATGGGGGCCCCAGTGGCACAGACACTGTCACCTCGGCATCAGCAAGTTCATGGAAAACCAGAGAATACATTTCGTGTCCATTCCTGACTCCCCTTGGGGGTCAGAGTGCCATGCAGATATTTTTAGAGTTTCAGGTAACCTCAAACAATCGTTTGTGAAAATTGAGCCCTGTCCTTACAGGGTCTCTGGAAATTGCCCACCAATCATGTCCTTTCTGACGTCCGAGGAGGTGACCGCGCGGGCTGTGAACCCTCTCTCCCGCCCTTTAGCCTTGCTCCTGAGATGCCCACGGCCCTGAGAAGGGAGGCCCCCCGGCCAGTCCTCCCTCACCCCCACCCAGCCTCTTCCGCTCACTGATTAGATTTGTCATGAGCTGAAGAGAGATATGGTAGCATATAAGAGGGAAAATAAAGTTGTAAGTTCCAACTGGCCAACAAGTTTCCACTGCCTCACGTGGAAAATGCTACAGATTTGAGATAAACTTTAAAAAAAAATTTTTTACCGAAGTGAAATTGACATAACATAAAATTAGGCATCTTTAAAAAAAAAAAAGGTGAACAATTCAGCGGCGATCCATAGATTTGGGTGTCTACAACCACCTCCTCTATCTAGTTCCAGAACATTTTCATCACCCCAAAAGGGCACCCCCATATGCATAAAGCATTCATCCCCCGTTCCCCTTTCCCCCCACCCCCCGGGCAATAGGGCAATGAATCTGCTGTCTGTCTCTATGGATTTACCTATTCTGGGTATTTTAGAATCATAAAATATGTGACTTTTTTGTCTGGCTTGAGAGAAAAATGTCTGCCTACACCTGTGAGTTTTCTCGCGTCTATTGGTAGGCTTATTTTGAAGAAGGTACTGAAAAGTATTTGTGGAGGGCTCGCAGAGGAACTGGGCTTGAAGGGATATGAGGGAAGAAGACCTCAGGAGGAGAGATTTTAGATGGCAAGTTCCATACATTCTGTGAGTTAATGATTTAACTTGCCATGGAATAGTGCCTGCTACAAGACTCTGCATGCAGCATGTACTTAGTAACTCTAAACAGGGTACTTTGAGTTACTAGAAAAGAAGGAAAACCCACATTGGAAAAGCCAACGGCCTCCTTGGAAGAAGTGAAATTGATGTTATGAAGTTTTGATGGTGTCAGATTGTTGTGTATATTAATGGCTGAGGGTTTGCCTAAGTAGTTCCCTGATGAGTCCGCGGGCCCCCAGGCAGGCAAGGTATGGGAGTCCACTGCAGCTCTTCAACCTCCTGGCCCAGCATCCATCCCCACCCAGTCAGAACCTTGCTGGGCCAATGTTGAAGAGCCTCAAGTAGACTGAAAAGTAGTTTGGAAAAACATGTGAAGGACAAGGCTGTAGACCAAGACTCTGTCTAACCTCTCTAACCCACCTGCCTCATTTAGTCACCGTGATACAGAGACGAATGCTTGTTTAGCTTCACGCTCGGCTCTTAAATGTTCAGTGTATTGGTTGCCATGATAATAATGATTGTTATTATCGTTCTTTTGGATGTCCCCAACTCTGTCTGGTGTGAAATGTGTACAGGTGGACTCAGGCAGAGAACAAGGCAGGCCATGTCAATCCAAAACGGTCTGGGAAATTCCGGGCTGTGTATAGCCCTTCTCCTGAGCCCACTTATGCAAGTTCCCACATCTGTTGGGATATACAAACACATACTGAGTACCTAAACGTAAAACATTGGGCTGAGTGCTGTGAAGAATAATAGAAAAATAAAAAAGAGACGGCCTCAATTCAGATATTTGCACACGCGTGTTCCTTGCTGTGTTTATTCACAATAGCCAAAAAGTTGGAAGCAGCACAGATGTTCATCAGCAGATAAATGGACAAACAAAATGTGTACAACAGACGGCTAGCCTTAAAAAGGAGTGAAGCTCGGATGCGTGTCACTATATGGATGAAACTTGAGGACATGATGTTGAGTCAAATCAGACACAAAGGTCTGCTGCTCCTTTTACCTACCTTATCAACAGACGAGTAAAACATATGGAATAAAAATAAATAATAGGGGGAACAAATTTGAAATAAATTTTGATTGAAATGCTGGTGATCAATGGAGGGGAGGGTGGGGGTATGGTATGTATGAATTTTTTTCTGTTGTTTATTTCTTTTTCTGAATTGATGCAGATATTCTAAGAAATGATCATGATGACGAATATGCAACTATGTGATGATACTGTGAAGTACTGATTATATATGTAGAACGGAATGATCATAAGTTAAGAATGTTTGTGTTTGTTTATTGTTATATATGTATTTTTTTAATTTTTTAAAAAGCCACCCCCCAAAAAAAAATCAGACACAAAAGAACAGCCATTATATGGTTCAGCTTATATGAAATAGTTAGAATACCTAAACACCTAGAGACAGAAAGTAGACTGCAAGCAGCACCCCAGGGCCCAGCAGCAGGGAACAGGTAGCTAACTGGGTTTTGGTGGGGGGGGTCATGGGGAAGTCCTGGTTTTGGATAGTGGAGTGGGTCCCCCAGCACTCGTGATTTGTCCCACTGAATGGTGGGCTCCAGAGTGGTTGAATGTGTTGCATATATGTTCCCACAATTAAAAAAAAAAAAAAACACTAAAGAGACAATGACAGTTATGTGTACTACATAATCCTGAATTGGATCTCATAACGAAGGAGGAAAGGCCCAAAAAGACATTATTGGGACAAATGAAAAAAATGGAGCATTGTAAGATTTTTTATGTCAGTGTTAAAGTTCTTGAACTTGAGAACTATACTTAAGGTGGGTACATAAATGAAAGGACAATGTTAGGAAATGTTCATGGAAGTATTATGTGCTCAAGTAGCATGATGTATACAACCTATTCTCAGATGTTTAGAATAAATAGGTATTATTTATAATTTAGTTATAATAGATAACTAATAGATATACAGACAGATAGATGGATAGGAATTAGATGGATGGATGGATAGATGGATAGGTAGGTAGGTAGAACAGATGGATGGATGGATGGATGGATGGATGGATGGATGGATGGATGGATGGATGGATGGATGGATGGATAAAATGATACAGCAAATGTGGCAAAATGTTAAAACTGGTGTATCTGGGTACCTGAGTAGGCTATGCTGGCATTCTTGCACAGGTTTTGTTTTCGTTTTGCAACTGCCCTGTACATTTGAATTATTTAAAATTAAAAGGTTTAAGAACAGAAAGAAAGGGAGAAGTGGCCCCATCCCCCAGAAGCTCCAGTCATCAAGTACGGGGAGGCTGAGAGGCAGGTACACAAATAACTCCAATTCAAAGCACAACAGCAGCAAGTGACACATAGAGGTATAAAAATAAAGTGGATGTGAGCGTGAGGGCGAGAGGTCACTTCCTGCAGGGCAGGCTTGGAGTGGAGGGGCTGGGCGGGGTCCCCAGCAGGCTGAGCACAGGGCCTCCTGCCAGGCCAGGCCATTGTCACTGAGGGCACCTGACTGTGGGGTCCCAAGATGCCGCTGCCGCTTTTTATTACAGCTTAAGGTTATTTACACTCAATCAGGGCCCAGAAGGAAGTGAGTAATCTCCATGTGCAACTGGAGGATAAAACTGCACAGCTAGAGCCAGGCAGGGGCCTCTAACAGGCTGAGAGAATGTTGCTGAAAACACTCAGCCCCTCCCGCCCTCCGCTCTCCATTCCTTGCTAGGCTCCCCTGCTCTAGGGGAGGTGGGTGCCTGGATGGAATGTGTCTGGGACCGCCCTGCTGGCAGCAGGCAGTTTGCTCTGCGCTTTTCCCTGTGGGCAGCCTAGGTCAGGTCCTCAGAGCTGCCCAGGCATTTCCACTGGTCCCTGAGCTTCACATATCTTTCAGGAGCTCTCAACCATCAGAATGAAACTATCTTTGAACAGTCTAATTAGCACTAACGTGTTAGGAGCTGCTAATAGATCTGTAAGTCTATAAACCCCTCAGGGAAGGTATTTCTATTTGAAGCAGATGACACCGATGGCATGGCGGCATTTCAGTGCAGAAGCAGTGAGGGAAACTTCTGGAGCCCAGAAGCATTTCCGTTCCCCATTCCCCTCGCTCTCTGTGTGCTGGAGCCTCTCCTGGGCTGGCATGGACGGGAAGACTCTCCCTGCCACAGCTCTAGCCTATGCAGCCACTGGCAAAAAAGTCTCTCTACACGCTGCAAAAGGCAGGCAGGCAGCTCACAGGGGCCCCGAGGCCCGGGGAGGGCCCGGCACCTCCTGACTGGCTCGTCCCTCCTCGCCATCCTGGGGGTGAGGTCACCCTAAGAGACTAGAGCCTCCTTGAGTTGCTTTCGTCACTGAAATCGTGGTCAAGTTTAACCAGGGAGGCTGGCAGCCCCTCAGGTCCCTTGGATAATATCAGAGCTGGCAGCACTGAAAATTGCAGCATTTGGAGAATCGGGACAAATTGGCAGAGCAGTGATGGTCGTGGAACAGGGAGCTGACTTCACACAGGGATGTGGGGCATTTTACCATGGGCTTTTCTCTATTCACCAAGCATTTGAGTTGTTTTCCTAGGAGGCTTCTCTCCTAGAAAGAAGGATTCATTCATTTATTCAATAACGTGTGCTCTCCTACATGTGCTGGAACGAATGAACATAGTTTAGTGGGCAAAGCATCCCTGAGAGATCATCTCCGGGGGGGCAGGGAGGCTCCCCCAGTGCTTGGGGAGCACAGTGGGGGGCTCTCAATCAGAGGGTCAGTCAGGGGAAGCTGTGGAAGCTCTCCGTGGAAGGTTCCGGGATGCTGAAGGAAGGGAATACCCCAGGAGACAAAGGAGAGGAAAGGCCTCTGGGCCAAAGGGTCTCCTTGGGTACCAGGTAGAGGTGTAAGGGGGCACAACCTGTCTCTCTGTCGTTGCAGGTTTGGGTCACCCAGGCCCCAATCACCAGATCTGAACCACCAAGCCTCAAAGTTGCAGCCTGGGGGAAATAGGAAGCCAAACCTCAGAGTTCAGAGGCAGTGACTTGCCTTTTATCCCTTCATACTTCCTGAAAATGTCAGCCCAAAGTGTTAACTGAATGCAATTTCCTTAATTTCGCCCTTTCTTTAAGGTTCCCCGCCCTGTACACAAACGTAGGCCTCGATGGATGGCTCAGCTGCAATTACCTGTAAGCCTGGGTGCATCTGCAACTAGAATTCTGGAAGGAATGACACTGTGCCGATTCCAGACAGACACCGGCTCCAAATCCCAGCTGTCCAAATCACGTAACCCAGCCTAGCCTCAGTTTCATTATCCATAAAAGGGGGGTGTGATATCCCCACTGCAGAATATAGAGTGTCTGTCGGCTAGAGACCAAGACAATGGCCACTCCTGCTTGGAGGATAGAGACCGGAAGGACACGTGGGTGTGCTCAGTGTGTCAAAACTCAAACCTACGTGTGCCCTTGTCAGTATACCAGACTTGAATTTCCACAGTAGAAATGTATATACTAAGCATTAGCACAACACCAGCCCTGAGCGAGCGCACAATGAATGGAGGCCAGGGTGCTGTGACCACCCTCAGCCCCGGCCCTCCACACCCCCTCCTGGAAGCTGCGGCCCGGGTCCGTCGGGGAATGGTTTCCAGCGTCATGTTCAGTAAAGCACATCCCCCACCCCCACACCCCATACACCATATACCACAGAAGCACACTCCACATTTGCTTTTTTTTTTTTTCTGTATGCTGTATGGCAAGGTCACATTTCATTATTTTTCCATGTGAGTATCCCATTATTGCAGCAACATTTGTTGAATTTTTGTTTGCTTGGTTGGGTTTTTTGTTTGTTTGTTTTGCTCATTTTTGGGGTCTCCCACATGGCAGGCGAGAATTCTACCACTGAACTACGCTTGCACCCCCACATTTACTCTTTTCTTTATTATTTGTATTGGTAACATATAAACAACATAGGCCTCTCATTTTAACCACTTTCAAGTATATGATTCGGTGGCATTAATCATATGTACAATGTGCCACCATCACCACCACCCCTTACCAGAATGTTCCATCTGGGAATGGGTAGCTCCCCATTCCCCACCCGCCCCCCAATACCTGTCCAAATGTACTAGTGCATCTATGTGTACAATTTATCTTTTGGAGCAGGGGGGATCTCCTTCCTTCCAACCAGATGCCGTCACACTGCTAGGGCCACAGCAGGTCTCAACAAATCTTCCTTGAATAACCATGTTAGGGCCAGCTTTCTTGATAGCGACGGTGGGCCTATAACTTATTGTCCAGTGGGACACTCTTGGGGATGTTGGGACTGTTAATAATTATGCTGGGACAACAGGCCAGACAGCACTGTCCTGGGCAAATCGGAGCGGTGGTCACCTGACTCAAAGCTGTTTTATGAACTCATCCAGACATTTTCATTCATTGATTATGATACCTTCCCCGCCCCGCCCCAACCGAGGCTGTTCCAAGCTCCATGTTGGATGTCAGGAGGTGGGAAATAATAAAATACCACCACTGTTCTGCAGGAATACAGACATCTGGGAGGATGGGGCATGGAATTGTACATTAACATGGGCAGTGCTGAAGGAAGGGACTGGAATTTGCAAAGGGGGCTTCTAGGGGCAGGGAGATGGAGAGGGGAGGAGGAGAAGCAGTGGAAGGTCTGGCTGTGCTGAAGCGTGGAGGTGGCCTTGAGGAGGGAGCCTTCCCCAGGTGAGTCGTTGGGTGCAGGCCATGTGGCCTGGCTGCTGGGTGGGAAGTGCCTGAACCAGGAAGGCAACTTGGGGACCAGTTTCCTAGGCCACCCCAACAAGCTGCCACAAGTCTCAGAACTGTCCCCTACGTTAGCAACTCGTTCCTATTTCAACTCGATGCTTAACGAACAGCCACGCTTGAAGCTGAAGAGACACTGGTGAAAGTGGGGTTGTGTCGACTGCCCTGTCTTGCCCACTGCAGGTCAGTGGGCAGGAAGGCAACAGTGGGGCCATCTGGGACTAAACCCCCAGGAATGACAGCGCTGCACTTCACCTCCTTGCCTTCAGCTAAGGTGGTGGAAAGTGGGTTCTCGCTTTCCTTTACTCATAAAATTCACCCTTGGCTCCCTTATGTACTTAGGTTGGGATGGCAGGCGGGCAGGTAATTTATCTCAGGGCATGTTCACGGGAAGGAACTTGCCTCTCAAGTCTCAACTCCAAGATAAACATGACATACCTGGCATGCACTTGGCTTCAAAAACGTAACCACAAGTAAAATGCTTCATGCAGTGCGATGCTGGAGGTGTAATCAGACTTCCAGAGGGTACCAACTGCATCATTGTTGGAGAAAAAGGTCCAAAATAGAAAGCGCCACTAAAACACCCCACCACCTAAACTCGTCCTGGAGAGAAGGAAAATCTCCGGGGGCACCAGGTTTGCTCCAGCAGGCTTCTGTGAGCAGTTCTTAGGAAAAGGGAGTGTGTGTGCTTGAGTCCGGCAGCTTCCAAATGTAGTCTTTACAAGAATTTGCACTCCACGATTCCAGGTACCATCAGGTCTCCTGAACAAATGAGGCAATAGAAGTGAAAATAGTTTGAAGCGTTTAAAAAACAAACTACATAATCGTCACATGTGGTTATTAAAGGGGGTGTTTTGTTTTGTTCCTATTCCTTAGAATAAGGCTAGGGGTTCTAGAGACCCTTGTTTCAAATTCCAGCAGAGTTGGCTGGACTGAACGGGGGCAGAGCCCCTAGCCTCGCTGAGCCTCAGTCTCCTCCTCCCCTGTAGGAGAGGCGATAACTAGCAACTCAAGAAGTTGTGGCAAGGCTTAAACGAGTTATTCCCCATAAAAACTTGGAAGTCGGGCTGGCACATACCAAAGAGCCAATAAATACTACCTCTTATTACTGTGATTATTTCCGAGGGGAGCAGGGTCGCGAGCTCTGCCCAGGACACACCAGTTGGCTTTGCAAAGGCAGGCTTTTGCCCTCGGCTAAAAATTCTCCTTCTCACCTCAGCTTGCACCTTCAAAACGCCTGTTTTGAAAGGCCTTGGTGAGCGAGTGTAGATGAGTCAGCTGGTAAAAAGTCAGAGTGAAGTCAAAGGCACCGAGTCTGCATAGGAAAGGCAGCGCTGAACTATGAGGTAATGTGGAGTTTTGAGGGAGGCCTGTGCCAGGAGCCGCCCTCCCAAACCTCTTTAAATAAAGACCAGCCAAGCAGAGAAGCAGCGGGTATCACCACTCAAACCTCCAAAAGACACACGCTGCTAAAACTCCAGGTTACTGAAGATGTAATGGATATTATCTCTCTAAAGACCGAAATCCTCAGGAAAAATGAACTCTAAACAAAACAAAACACCGCCCTGCTCCTTTTATGCCTGTCTGTAGCTGTTCAGGCTTGTTAAGTTTTTAAATAGTGATTAAGCCAAATCAGGTTTCACAAACTCATGTGAGAGGCTTTAAAAAAAAAAAAAAAGAAAGAAAGAAACAATGCAGTTTGTCAAAGAGTGTGCAACCTGGCTTCCAATTTTAACATAATATTTATAATCTTTACAGTGTTAAGGAAAAGGAGAGACAGAGCCTTGCCTTAACTTTCTCTGGGCTCTCTTCTTTGCTGCTGAAATTCTGATTACCTTCAGAACTTGCTCTTGCCTGGAAGCAACAGACAAGCATGTGCTGCCCTGTGCTAAATATGGGAACAGTGAGTACAAATAGAAGATTGAAGATTGGCTTTGAAACTCAGCGCTGCCAATGCAGAGCCTCTCCCAAACAGTTGGAGGGCAGTCGAGACGGGCAGAGGGAAGACGCCCTGCTTTTAACCCTGACATAGTCATTCCAGGCAGTGTCTGGAAAGATGGATGGTCAGCAATCTGATTTTGACCTTTGTGCTAATGGAAACCCTGTGGGCATCCCAAGAGCAGCTGAATAAGTGCTTGAATATTACGAATAATTAATAATGATGATGATGCCCTGGGTTTCTGTGCTTTTTCTTATCCAGAGGTTTCACATCACTTCGCAGACCCATTCTCTGGCCCCTGTTGACCTGTAACCGCCACCGGCAGAGAATGTTGCCCTGTTGTCACACCCTCAGCCTGGTTAAGCATGCACTGAAGAAAGATTCCCACTGAAAAGTAAAGTATAAGTTCTAGGTAGGCAGGTTATAATTATCCACTTGAAATCAAGCCAAGAAATGATGGCTAATACCAGTTCTTTGGAGAAAAGCCCCAGGCTGCCTCCCTGACCTGGAGAGACCTCAGGTTTTCCTCTCCTGGAACTCGGGGTGGCTCCGCCTCTGCATTGCTGACATTTGGGGTTCACAGGCTCCGTCCCGGGGGCAGCTGTCCTGCACACCGTGGGAAGTGCAGCAGCCTTGGCCCTACCCCCCTCACTCCTGATGTTGTACAACGGAGAATGTCTCCAGACTTGGCCAATGTCTTCTGGAGTGGGGGGGGGGGGGCGAAATCGCCCCCGGATGAGAACGGCTCTAAGTCACCCCTTTGCACGGCGGGGTTATGGGTGTTAGAAGCTACAGATTCGCCAGGACCTCTCTTTCCTACAGGTTGTCTTGAAGGACACCTCATGAGAGAGGGGCACTTACCTGCCTGGAGCTGTTGGGATGCAGAGAAACTTCTAACAGAGTTCAGAGCTGGAAAGGAGCACTGCCCCCACCCCAAGCAAAATCAAAGACATGATATAAGCCTCGCCTTTCAAATGTCACCCCTCCCACTAAAGGATCTCTCCCTGGCAAACGACCTCCCCCAAAGTGGCTGATGTACAGGAAAAGGCTAAGAGCATGTCCCCGTTTCTGGATGCACAGTTCCTCTGCCTTCTGGAATCCCCCACCACTGGCAAACTGTAGACCCTGGGACAGCACCCCGCTGCCTGCAGCCTCCCCTCCCCCACCCACCCCCAAGACCTCCTGGACTTCAGGTCCCCAGCTTCCCCCTCACTGCCCGCTCCAGGCTGGTTACTCCAAGCTCCACACCACGCGCCTGGTGGCTTTCAAGGGTCTTTTTCATCACGACCCAACGTAAGGAATATGGTTTACTTCATGAACTGCCAGTTCACACATACTAATATATGTATTTTTTGAACTTTTTGTTTTGAACTACCTTTAGACTTGGAGAAAAACTGAAAAAACAGTGCCAAGAATTTCCATATACTCCATGTTAAATCTCATCTAACATGCTACAGTTGTCATGGCCGGGAAATTAGCATTGGCACAATACTATTAACCAAACTAAAAACGCCAGTTTTCCACTAATGTTCCTTTTCTGACCCAGGATCCTACAGGAGCCTACTTTCTATTTCATTGTTTATCTTTCGTCTCCTGCAGTCTGTTAACAGTCAGTAAGTTCTTCATTCTTCCCTTGACTTCTAAAACCTGGTCACTTTTATTTTAAACTACAAATTTTATTGAGATATATTCACACCATATAATCCAGCCAATGTATACAATCAGTGTATCACAGTAACATCACCTAATTGTGCAACCATCACAATGAAATTTACAACATTTTCACTGCTCCAGAAAGAAAAATAACAAATAGACATAAAAAAAAGAAAACCCAAAATACCCCACACCCCATCCGTCCCCCAATTATTGATTCCTGGTATTGATGTGATACATCGTGACTGCTGATGAAAGAGGATTAAGATATCACTGTTAATCATAGTCCATACTTTGCAATGGAGACTTTCACCCCAGATTCCACCCTACTATTAACTCTGCACAAGCGCTGTCCATATGCACTCGCTCATGGAAGAACTTATTCACATTTGCAGCCTTAACCATAAGCACGGCACCACAAGGCTCACTGTTACACACCACGGACAGGACACTTTGGAAGAGTACCGACCAGCTATTTTGTCAGATGTGCCCCCATCGGTAGGTCTGATGTTTTTTGTGTGTGTCAGCACTGAGGTTGTGCATTTTGGCAAGAATGTCACAGAAATGAGGCTGTGTCCCCTCAAAATATAAATCTTAAACAGAAGTTTCATGAAACCATATTTTTACCATGTGAAATAGACTCTGCCCTTTTATATTCTTATTTTAAATGCTGGTTTCACAAACATATCGGTTTCTTTTCTCCCCCCCCCCCCCACTGGCTCCTTTTTGACTCCCTTTCCTCTGTCTGCCTCAGTGACACCACAGGTTGTCTGGGTTTTCCTTCTTCCAGCCCCTCCTTGTATGTTTTGGTTTTTCGTCCTCTCTCCATGTCCCTCTGGTCTTCTCGCACGATACTTCTTTCCTCAGGGAACCCCTCACTCTGTTAGTTTCAACTTGCCCTTCCAGGAGGGTGAGGGGGGTTTTCCTCCCAGCTGCCTGGAGGAATTTCTCTGTGGGCGCCCTGCCTCCTCCCCAAGCCCCATGTCCGTCCGCGCACCACCATTCGCCTTCAGCCCCTGCACGGACCCCAGCTTTCCCGGAAAGCTACGCCGGGCCCTCTACTCCCCGTCCCTGCCCCTGTCACCGCACCTGGGGGGCTTGGGGGGAGCCTGTCACTCCGCAGGCCTGGGCGGGGAGGAGGGACTTGTCCTTCTGCCCAGCGCCACTGCCCCCGGCGCCCCACGTGCGGATTCCACACGCATCCCGCAACGTGGAGCCAGCGCGGGGTGCAGCCCCTCCCGGCCCACCGCGTCCGGCCTTAAGCGCGGCTCCCTTCTTGGTGCGGCGTGTGGGGCCCGCCCTGCCCTGCGGGTCATGGGGGCCTGTCCGCGGGGCGGGTCATGGGGGCCTGTCCGCGGGGCGGGTCATGGGGGCCTGTCCGCGGGGCGGGGCATGGGGGCCTGTCCGCGGGGCGGGGCATGGGGGCCTGTCCGCGGGGCGGGTCATGGGGGCCTGTCCGCGGGGCGGGTCATGGGGGGCTGACCGCGGGGCGGGTCATGGAGGGCTGACCGCGAGCAGCCCCGTGAGACCGTCCGCACCCCGCGCGCACCCCGCGTCTTTCATGCTGACCTCTGGTTTGGTTGGTCGGCCTCGGTCCTGGTACACCCTCGCATGCACACACACACACACGCACACACATGTGCACACACCCTCGCTTGTACAGGACCTCAGCACCGAAGCAGGGATGCCGGCCGCCTGTCGCATGGACCACGGCTGGCCGGCCGACGTGACCGTCGGAGAACTGGAGGGCGGCTCCGCGCTCCTTCACCCTGGGTGGCGCCTGCGCTCCAGCCCCGGGGACAGCGTGGGGGGGTGGTGGAGAGGGGCCAAGGCCCCGGGACATTTGTGGGTTCGAAAACGTTTGGAGAATGTCCAAAGAGGAGAGCGGCTTGGGCGCTGGACGGAGACCCGGCCTGCAGGGCCGCCCGGGCCTCTCGGGGCCTCCCCGCGGGCAGGCAGGGCCGCAGCGCCGCCGGCCGCCGGCAGATGGCCCTTTCCCGGCGCGGGGAGCTCCGCAGCCCACCCAGTGCAGGCGCCTGGAGGCCGGCCGCGGGGCCTGGGGGGGCGGGGGGGGCGGGCAGCCGGGGGCGCGGGCACGGCGCCGCCCGCCCCCCCACCCCGGCTCTTGTTTCTGGGGTGTCGATGGCTGAGGAGCGAGGCCCGGAGGCCCCCTCCCCCTCGCAGGCCCGCAGCCGCCGCCAGCGCTCGGCCCCCGCCGCTGGTACCGCGTCCCCGCCCCCCGCCAGCCCCCCCAGAAGGGCCTGCCGCCCCAACAGCTCCTCCCCTTAGGGAAATTGGGTTTCCTAACGTGTTTCGTTTTGCAAGAGGCCCAGGTATTGGGCAATGGGCAGTAGCGATGGCTCCACTCTTTTAAGTATTTGCTTGTCCCTGGGCTGGATGCCAGGCGATGGACAGGGCCCCGCCCTGCCCCCACTGCCCGGATCCCCAAAGAAGAACGTTTTCAGGAGATCTGGTGCATTTCGGGAGGACCCGTACTTGAAAATCCAAGAAGGTCTGGAGGGAAGAAAACCTCGGCCCTCCTACCCAGCCCTGCCTTCCTTCGGCCCTTCTCACTTTCTCTAACAGGAACAGGCAGAATCCTGTGCTGAGGGTTGACTTTGGGGCGGCGCGGGGTGAGGTGCTGGGGTCTGACCCTTGGGGGGTTTCCGGCCCAGTGGGGAGGGGCGCGAGCAGAGGCAGAATCAAGCGCAGCCCCGACCTGGCCTGAGGCGTCTCCTGGGGTCTCAGGTCCCCGCAGAGGGGCCCTAGTGGGGCTGGGGGCGGGGGGCGGGGAAGGTGGGGGGAGGGGTCACCGTCCCTCAGCACCAGCGGCAGCTGCCCTGAGCCCTGCGATGAAGGCTAGAAGCATCCCGGCGCCAGCCTTCGGGTCTGCTCTGGCTCCCCTCACCACACTTCCCCAGGAATTCATTTCCTGGGAGGTTCCTGGGAGCTTGTATCAAACACCCATATACTTCCTTTCCCTTCTCTGGAAACAATGTTCTACAATCCCGCAGAAGGTTCACTCCTGCCTCTACCTTTCCTTAGCTGGGCTGGGGGTTGTTGTGAGTATTGTTTTAATGTGCTGCAATTATATTTGTTTTGTTTTGTTTTTTTGAAAGAGGTTTTAAAAATCCAGTCTTCCAGGAAAGACCTTCTTTTCTCTTCTTTGTACTAGGCTCCCAGAACTCTGGCCATGTGGTCTCAGCCTTTGCAGGCAGTAAAAATGTCATCACATAGCCAGGGAAAATAGTCACAAATTCCCACGACACAGTTTTGGGCTTTATCTTCTACTCTTGGCCTGCTTCGGTCTGGGGGACCACGACACAGTTTTGGGCTTTATCTTCTACTCTTGGCCTGCTTCGGTCTGGGGGAGTCAGCAGTGCTGCAGACATTAGCTGGATGCTGGAGCCCCTCTCCACAGATATTTTGTCCCTTTTCTCCTGACTGGGAAACATTGAATCCTTTGCAAGCATTGTTCTGTGGCTTGTTTTGTTTTTATTCATAAAAATAAAGACGTTTATGTTCAGTGACCTCTGTTCTCTGTGATGACACTAAACATTTGGTGCTATTTTCAAAACAGCAAACTTTTGCCTCGTTGCAAAAATCATACCAGAGTCTAGTTGACTCTTTTGTCCGTTTGTCTGTCTGTTCCTACCAGAATAATTCTTGATCGCCAGTCATTTTACAATGGGATGACGTCTTTCCTCTCTCAGCTGTTGGTGCTTGTCATTCTCCTTGGGACCCATGCCATGCCTTGTCTGGAAGGAGACCAGAAAGCCACATTCAAGTTTATTCACAAGGGCAGTGGGCACACTGGATCTGTAAGTGAAAAAAATTAGATACGCTTTGATCATACTTAGGATGCTCTCAGAGGATAACACATATTTCCCATGAAATCAAAATTGTTCTTGTCTAAATCACACATAGTCCAAACAATGTTTCAGAAAATGGGCACACTTCCTATAAATTGTACCCTAATGTCTGTCACTTTAAAATATTGAAGATGTGCTCACATAGAAACACCAAATTAAAATAAAACTTTTTAACAAGGAAGAAGTGGCCTGACCAGTGACAATCTCATAAGATTCTGGAATACAAAGAAGTCTGAAATATTGCCTAATTTAAATTCCAAGCAATACCCCCGACGAGTGGTTTTCTTATCCAAAGAAATCTGTCTAGTGGCAGGGATGCATCAAGCAGCCCATTCTTTATTTTTTGAGTAAAAACACCAGTGCTGTTTTCTTTTTTTAAGTTTTTATCGTTACATATAACATATATACAAAGAAAAGAAAACAAAGCAATGATTTTCAAATACATTTCAATAAGTACATAAAGAACAGATTTCAGAGTTTGTTATGGGTTACCATTCCACTATTTCAGATTTTTTCCTTCTAGCTGCCCCAAAACACTGGAAGCTAGAAGAAATATATATTTTCCTTTTTTGTGAATAACATATATACTAACAAGAAATAAATTTCAAAGTATATCACAATAATTAGTTGTAGATCAAATTTCAGAGTATGGTTTCAGTTACAATCCCACAATTTTAGGTTTTTACTTCTAGCTGTTCTAAAGATACTGGCGACTAAAAGAAATATCAATATAATGATTCAGCAGTCATACTCATTTATTAAACCCGACCTTCTCTGTATAACTCCACCATCATCTTTGATCTTTCTGTCGCTCTTTATGGGTATTTGGGCTATGCCCATTCTACCTTTTTCATGTTGGAAGGGGCTGTCGATAATATGACGTAGGGAGATGGAACTAGCTGATGTTCTGAAGAGGCTGGGCCCTCTGCATTTCAGGACTAATCTGGTCCAGGGACCCATCTGGAGGTTGTAGGTTTCTGGAAAGTCACCCTAGTGCATGGAACCTTTGTAGAATCTTATATAATGCCCTAGATGTTCTTTAGGATTGGCAGGAATGGTTTTGGTTGGTGTTTGGCAAGTTATGATAGGTAGCAATGTCTGAATGAAGCTTGTATAAAAGTGACCTCCAGAGTAGCCTCTCAACTCTATTTGAACTTTCTCAGCCACTGATACCTTAATTTGTTACATTTCTTTTCCCCCTTTTGGTCAGGATGGCATTGTTGATCCCATCCCTGGGAGTCATCTCCCACCCGCCAGGAAGACTTTCACTCCTGGATGTCATAACCCACGTGGAGAGAGGGTAGTGATTTCACTTGCAGAGTTGGCCTTAGAGAGAGAGAGAGGCCAGACCTGAGGAACAGAAGAGGTCCTTCAGAAGTAACTCTTAGGCATTCCTATCAGTAGGCTAAGCTTCTCCACTACATGCAGAAGCTTCATGAGAGCAAGCCTCAAGATCAAAAGCTTGGCCTATTGATTTGGGTGTCCCTAATGTTTGACACAACATCAGGAGTTTCCCCAGTGGTAAAGTTTAATAGTTCCATCTTTTTGTTCCCTTCACTCAAGGGACTTTGTCAATACTTTTTAATTATCTGCTTAATATACTCTGGGATGTATCCAGGCATTTTATTAAGCTATTCAGGATTAAAGGCCCTCATTCTTACTCTGGGCTCCCTTGTGTTTGGGTTGTTTAAATGACCTATCCAGACAAGTTGAGTTAGACTATGCACTACTGAAAATTTAGGTTCTGGACAAAATAAAACTTTCTTCCTTTGTTCTCAAAGAGTACATGAGGTTCTAAAATAAAGATGATGCCATTCTTACCCCTGTATTCTGAATTACCTTAATCCCAACTCATCAGCTTCATTCTTAACTCTAAATACCAGGTTTTACATATATAAAACAGCCTCTCAAAATCCAGAAATAACAATTACCACTCTGGGCTAAATGTGTCTGCTGTAAAAGCTTACAGTCTAGGCCCCTGTTTTTTGTTTTTTTTTTTAATTTTTTAAATTAATTTTTAAATTAAAAAAAAATATGACAAGAAAGAAACACAAACATTTTTAACATATGATCATTCCATTCTACATATTAGGCCCTGCTTTTTTTATACATATTTTCTAAATGAGACCATGCAATATTTGCTTTTTTCTTTCTGGCTTACTTTGAAGTGGCTCATTCTTTTTTTTTTTTTAAATTTTTTTATTAATTAAAAAAAAATTACAAGAAAGAAACACAAACATTCCCAACACATACACTCAGCAATTCACAGTATCATCACATAGTTGCACGTTCATCATCATGATCATTTCCCAGAACATTTGCATCAATTCAGAAAAAGAAATAAAAAGACACCAGAAAAATAAAACAAAAACAGAAAAAAAATTTTACATACCATACCCCTTACCCCTCCCTTTCATTGATCACTAGCATTTCAAACTAAATTTATTTTAACATTTGTTCCCCCTATTATTTATTTTTATTCCATATGTTCTACTCATCTGTTGACAAGGTAGATAAAAGGAGCATCAGACACAAAGTTTACACAATCACACAGTCACATTGTGAAAGCTGTATCATTATACAATCATCATCAAGAAACATGGCTACTGGAACACAGCTCCACATTTTCAGGCAGTTCCCTCCAGCCTCTCCATTACATCTTGAATAACAAGGTGATATCTACTTAATGCATAAGAATAACCTCCAGGATAACCTCTGGACTCTGTTTGGAGTCTCTCAGCCATTGACACTTTGTCTCATTTCACTCTTCTCCCTTTTGGTCAAGAAGGTTTTCTCAATCCCTTGATGCTGGGTCTCAGCTCATTCTGGGATTTCTGTCCCACCTTGCCAGGAAGATCCACACCCCTGGGAGTCATGTCCCACGTAGACAGGGGGAGGGTGGTGAGTTTGCTGCTTGCTGTGTTGGCTGGAGAGAGAAGTGAAGTGGCCCATTCTTGTTAGAAATGTTTCTTACCTGGAGCCTGACAGTCCCAAAGCTCCTTTCCTTGAGCTTCCTCTCAGTCCTTGTAGTAAGGCCATGTGGGAAACGCCTAAGCCTGCCCGACAAAGTAACTCCTCAAATGTTTGAATGCAGCCCCCAGGAGCTGTCCTTCTGTGTGAGCAGTATGGCCTCATTCTAGTCTTGGAATCAGAACTTCCAGGGTTCTTCTATTGAAGAAGATGGAAAATAAACAGTTAAATAAATTTATAATATAATGTCGGGTAGCAATGAATACATTGAAGAAAAATAAAGCAGGATATGTTATGACTCTGGTAAAGATATTCTCCACGATGCCCAGTACATGGAGGGAGCCGAAGGGTACAATGACTGAGAAGCAGAATGGAATATGGTATGGCCACAAAAAGGAAGGACGTTGAGAGTCACGCAACGAACTGAATAAACCTTGGGGACAATGTGTTGTGCGAAATAAACCAGAAACAAAAGAACAAATATGCTAAGGTCACGTTCAGAAAATATTTATAAGAAAATTGGAGCCCAGATTGTGAGCTCTTATGGCAGCCACTCTTCGTCTGAAGTTGTACATGTATTTCTGGATGCTGAGTGGCTGAGCTATATGTATATCGGCTGGTATTTCCCTCGGACTCTGAGTCTGTGACATCTGGGACCCAGACATGGAGAGCTGCAGCCCTGAAGGTTGGCATAGCTACACAATATCAGTTAAAGGGACCAAAGGGGTGATCAGGCCTCAGTTTGAGTTTAAAACAAAGCCAGTCTGGCTGGGTCTAAGGTATATCAGAACACAGGGCAAAAAATGACAGTGTACATACTCTAGAGCTTCACATACTGTGTGGGACCAAAGGCAGAGAGGTTTATTATGACTAGAATTTAGGTTTTCTGTAACACACCATCTAAATCAACCCGTCTGGAGAGCTCATTTGAACAACCCAGACTCCTGGGGTCCAGAACGGGAGGAAGGCCTTGTAGTTCTGTAGTTTGGTATAACACCGGGACACATCTCAGACTGCGGTGGGCTGATAATTGGGAGGTGTTGGTCCCTTGGGGGTCCAAAGAAAAAAACAAAACATAACATATTGTGATAGTTAGATTCAGTTGTCAACTTGGCCAGGTGAAGGCACCTAGTTCTATTGCTGTGGACCTGAGCCGATGGTATGTAAACCTCATCCGTTGCTGATTACGCCTGCAGTTGGCTAGGAGGCGTGCCTGTTGCAATGAATGATGTTTGACTTAATTGGCCGGTGCTTAAATGAGAGAGTGCAACTTAGCACAGCCCAAGTAGCTCAGCATACCTCATCTCAGCACTTGCCACTTAGCCCAGGCCTTTGGAGATGCAGAAAGAAAACACCCTGGGGAAAGTTGTTGGAACCCAGAGGCCTGGAGAGAAGGCCAGCAGAGATCGCCCTGTGCCTTCCCACATAAGAAGGAACCTCAGCGGAAAGTTAACTGCCTTTCCTCTGAAGAACTAACGAAATAAATCCCCTTTTATTAAGAGCCAATCCGTCTCTGGTGTGTTGCATTACAGCAGCTAGCAAACTAGAATGCATATGTGTATGGAAATATTGAACTTTTCCATCTGGGAAACCCTCTCAACCACTGGGGACTCCCAGGAAAGTGGGCCAGGCCCTTAAATATGAGACTTGTCCTTATGAAACTTATTTCTGTGCGGAAGAAGCTAAGACTGCCCATGGTGAGGACTAAGAGTTGCTCCCAGGAAACCTCTTTGTTGCTCAGATGTGGCCTCTCTCTCGTTCTAGGCCCAACTCTGCAAGGAAAGTTACTGCCCTCCTTGCTACGTGGGACATGGCATCAGGGGCGGGAGTCTCCCTGGCAGCATGAGGCATGGCTCCCAGGGATGAGTCTGGCCCTGGCACTGTGGGATTGACAATGCCATCCTGACCAAAGTGGGAAGAAGATGTGTAATAAAATAAGGCACCAATGCCTAAGAGAGATCACATAGAGTCAAGAGGCTATTCTGGAGGCTGCTCCTATGCAACCTTCAGTTAGACAGTGCTAATTGCCATGGTTTGCTAACCCCCAACCAACACTACTTCTGTTGACTCTTGAGAACACCTAGGGCTCGAACTGAGACTCTATAAAGGTTTCATCCACTAAGTTTGCTTTCCTGGGACCTATAATTCCTGGAGGGTTCCCAGGTTATATATATCCTGAAACCAAAGGGAACCAGCCTCTCCAGGATTATCAATTAATTACATCCCCCTATCCTTTAGTGTGGACATGCCTTCTCAACATGAGAAGCTCTGGGATCTGTTCTGTAACTACTTGTTGAAGTGTGCTTTGAAAATAATTATTGTTTTTTTTTTCTTTCTTTGCTTTGTATATATGTTATATTTTACAATAAAAAATGGAGAACTAAAAATAAAGCAGGGTAAAGAGGATGGGAAAGGGAGAACTTCCTTAGGTTGGGAGGTCTCAGAAGTGCTACCAAGGGGGAGGAACCCCTTGGTAGGGTGAACCCCCAGGGAGGGGGGGAAGCCCGCAATGAAATGAAATGTGCTTAATGGTGGAAGAACATTAGGGAGCAGTGTGGCTGAAGTGGAGGGACAGGAAATGAGGTGGAGGGGTGGCTGGAGCCGCCAAGGCCTGTGGGCCCAGGGCCACTCTTTAGGGAGTTGAGAGCAGGGATCTGACGTGAGCACAGAGCCCCGCCTGCCTGATCTAGCTGCTGTCCTGTCTGTGCATTTTCACTGGCCACGTCTCTGTAAAAGGCCGTAACCCCGAATTGCCTACAGCATCCCAGGTGAAGTCTGACTTGCACATAGTAGAGCAGGGCCATCCCCTCCTTTACCTGGACATGATGTCGCCATCAGTGTAGCTGAGACCACACACGGAGCATTTTGCAAAGCCATTTTGGAGTGTGCTGTTTTCTTTTGCGCACTGCACTGTTAAACCACATTCCCCACTGCTCTGGTTTACACTGGTGAGATGCAGTATGCCGGAAACAGGTGGACTTCTACAATAGGGATTTATTACCTTACCAGTTTACAGTTCTGAGGCAGTGAGAAATGTCCAAATCAAGGCATCAACAAGACGAGAGCTTCTTCCTGAAGAAAGCCCGCCGGTGGTCCGGGCTCCCCTGTCATGTGGGCAGGCGCGGTGGGGCATCTGCTGGCCCGTTCCTCCCGGGGTTCACGGCTTCCCGCTTCTGGCCTCGGTGGCTTCCTCTCTGAGCTTCTGCGTGTTCCTCTCTCTCAGCTTCTTTCTTAAGTTCTCTGGGACTTTTTAATGTGTTTTATTCTCTTATGAAGGACTCCAGTAAGAGGATTAAGGCCCGCCATGAATGAGGTGGGCCACATCTTAAGATCCTGCTCACCAAAAAGCCCTGCTTCCAGTGGGTCCACACCCACAAGAATGGGCTAAATTTAAGTACATGGTTTTTCCTGGGTGCATAACAGCTTCAAGCCATCACACCCACGCTCTCCCTGCGGTCCCCTGGCCTAACACCTGCTGACATCAGAAAGCGTCAAGAAGCATCCTTCTAGGAACTAAGTGGTGGCTGTCCACAGCAAGGTCTTTACCACATGTATATTTTTTCCAAATGTTTCTTTTTTAAATCATCACAATCAACTTTCTTTCCCTATTTTGTGAAAAATAACATATATACTAAAAGGCAATAAATTTCAAAGCACATCACAAAAATTAGTTGTAGAACAGATTTCAGAGTTTGGTATGGGTCACAGTTGCACAATTTTAGGTTTTTACTTCTAGCTGCTCTAAGATACTGGAGACTAAAAGAAATATCAGTATAATGATTCGGCAATCATACTCATTTGTTAAACCCTACCTTCTCTGTATAACTTCACCATCACCTTTGATCTTTCCCCCCCTCTTTACAGGTATTTGGACTATGCCTATTCTACCTTTTTTCATGTTGGAAGGGTCTGTCGATAATATGGGCTAGGGGGATGGAACTAGCTGATGTTCTGAAGGGGCTGGGCCCTCTGCATTTCAGGACTTACCTGGTCCAGGGACCCATCTGGAGGTTGTAGGTTTCTGGAAAGTTACCCTAGTGCGTGGAACCTTTGTAGAATCTTATATAATGCCCTAGATGTTCTTTAGGTTTGGCAGGAATGGTTTTGGTTGGAGTTTGGCAAGTCATGGTAGGTAGCATGTCTAACTGAAGCTTGTGTAAGAGTGACCTCCAGAGTAGCCTCTCAACTCTATTTGAACTCTCTCAGTCACTGATACCTTGTTTGTTATGATTCTTTCCCTCCTCTTGGTCAGAATGGCATTGTTGATTCCATGGTGCCAGGGCCAGGCTCATCCCTGGGAGTCCGCTTATGGAATACATTTTTATACTTGCCCCATCCTGATCCCATTTAAACATGACAGATTGCAAACAGCCTGGACTTGTCTGGCTGGCTGTCAGGGACCCTATTGTGGGTTACCTTTTTATTCAAGTCCATTTTATGAGAGTTGACACATTACTCCACTCTTTAGAAATATTTCTGTCTTCTTAATGCGTTACGCTATTCCTACCATCTTTGTGTCAACAATAGATTTCTTCAGCATATCACTTATAACAAGATTTTATGGAGAGGCTAAGATAGAATCCTGCAGCAAGCCAGTAGAAGCTTCCATCAAGGGTAGATCCATTACCAAGACCTTTTGGAAGTAAGTATTCAACAAGCTACAAATCAATCTAATTATACCATAATCTACCCTATATCTCTCCACTGTAACATATTTTCATAATGTCTTACTAAAATTCACATATACACTGCCTTAAACTTCCAGCCCAAAGATGCTGTCAAGAAAAAAGGAAGAAAGAAAGAAATTTCTTGCACCTCCCAGTTCATTTTCTCTTTGACACTTCTCTTTCACTTCTGGATTTCTGGAGTTCCTCCAGGCCTGAGGCTGACAGAACATCAGACAATGCCACACCTAGAATTTGTTTCCTTCTTTTTTAATGTAACTGTACAATACAGTTCTGTTCTCCTAATGTAATACACATATATGTGAAAAGGTGTGAATTGACTGTGATCATTTGAATCATATTATAAAAATACAAAGAACTGCTCAATCATTTAATCAATCAAGTTATCATGCAGCCTCTCCATAAGTCCAATAGTTCCCAGATTTAAAACAAATCCTCTTATAATAGGAATATAGGACTTTTAATGTAGATTTGTGTTTACCTATTCCAGTAGGCTGACTAGTAGCCCCTCAAAACCCACCACCACCTGCAACCTCAGAATGTGGTTTCATTTGGAAATAGGTTCTCGGCAGGTGGAATTAGCTAGGGACCGAGATGAGGTCACAGTGGCTTAGGGGGGCCTAAGTTCCACGGCCACATCCTTATAGAGGAGGGAAGTACACAGAGGGCCATGGACGGAGAGGGCCATGGGAGGTGGCTGGAGCCATGCGGTTAGAAGCCAACGAAGCTGAGTTAGAGGGTGACTTTGGGAGTCACCAGCAGCCAGGAGGAGGCCAGGAAGGGCTCTTCCCTGGAGCCCTCGGGGCGCCTTCAGAGCCGTGGGTGAGGGCCGTGCGGACACCTAGCTTTCAGGCTTCCAGCCTCCAGGGCGGTGAGGGGATGCGCTTCTGCTGCTTTAAGCCGCCTAGTTGGGGCATTTTGCTCCCGCAGACCTGGGAAGCGAGTACGTCCAGACTGAGTTCTCTCCAAACATGTCCTATCTTTAAACACACTCCTGGCGGACCATGGCTGCTGGAACTTAAACCATCGTCCTCCTGCCAGGAACAGCCTTGACCTAAGTCCCAGGCCCAGTAAAATAAGTAGTCTGTTCTGTGACTGGTACTTCATGTGAAAGGAAGCAAAAATGCAGTTTCCCTCTGGAGTTTTACACTGACACAGTATTATTTTCAATTCATTATTCTTCCTGCTTTGCCAACTAGACCAGTCTATAAGGACCAGAATCCCATTGTCTTGCCCTTCACTGTATCCCCAGAGCCCAGCACAATACTTTGAATGCCTATAATAGGTACTCAGTAAATATTTCTTAAACAGGTGAATGAATGAATGGATGAATGAGGACAAAAATGTGATTTCATCTATTCAAGAAATAATTTTAGTTTTGCAGAGAATCAGATATAGACATAACCAGTGCCTCCTGGGAAGGAACTTTTGGGGCAGAATCAGCATCCTCATGCTCAAATAATGGGAGCATTCTAGACCAGCAGTTCTCAAACTTCTAGGTCTCTGGACACCTACAGGCACTTTAAATTGTTATAACCTTTTACGAAGAGCTTTTGCTTACATGGGTTATAGCTATTAATACTTACCACATTAGAAACTAAAAAAAAACTGAATATCCACTCATTTAAAATAAGTATAACTGTATAATATATTAACATAATTATGAAAATAACTTTTCTAAAAAATTAGTGAGAAGAGTGGCATTGTTCCATATTTTTACAAATCTCTCGACTGTCAGGCTTAGCAGAAGACAGCTTCATTCTCATATCTGCTTCTGAATTGAATCTTCTTTCGATGTTACACACCATGTGCCCTCTGAAAAACTCCACTGTACACTCATGAGAGAATGAGAGTGAAAAAGCAAAGTACGTCTTGGTATCAACATGAAAATTATTTTGATCTGTGGACCCCCTAACAGGGTTTTGAGAACCTCAAGAGTCCCTGGACTATACTTTGGGAACCATTCACTGCTCCAGAGATATCCACTTCCTATAATAGTGATGTAATTCATAATATTTTCTTCTTGGCCATGAATATTAGGAAGTCCAGTGCTAAGTTTAGCCATCAGCTCAGCCCAGAATTGTAGCCTTCCATCCCTTGCCTCTCTGTTCAGACGCAACCTGCTTGTTATGTGGTTTTTCTTTTTTAGTGTTGATGGCTTTTGACAATAGTTTTCCATGTTTTTACTAGACTTGCCTGAAATATGTGTGCATGTATGCTTATACATAAATCTCAACCTTTGCAAGTTTAAAATTACACTTTCATGTCATTTTCAGTATCTCCCTAGCTGAGGCCCCTCACCAGGATGATAACTTGACAGTACCACTCCTCAGCTTGTCCTCAGCTTGTTGAATTGCAAGGAAACTGTTGTCTAAAAAGATTCAGCCCTATCATCGATTATTTATCACCCAGGAAGCTAGGCAAATAGCAGCTTCTCCAGGGCATCTCAATTGTTCCTGGAGCCTCCCACTTTGACCATGCCACGTTTTCAATGTCAGTAACTAATTTGACTGCTGCCCATCAGAGTCCCTTTACAAATTTGTCTGCCCACCTTACTATACTCACGTTCTTTTCTAAGAACCCACCTTCGGGCACCCACCAAACTGAATGCCCACCTACCGGTCTCAGGGTGGCCTGCCCCAAGCCACACGTGATTGGATCAGGTTGTGCACCTGGCCCAGGTGTGCCAATCAGACTCTCTCTCTGAGAATCTGCATTGGGCAGAGGGCAGCTGATCGCTCTTGGCTAATCTCTTCATTCGAGGAGATGTAAATGGAGTAGTTGTCAAGGGATCATCTTCCACCTGGCTACCCTACGGGGAAGAAGGCAGGAAAACTGATTGCAGAGAGAAATGAAGCAGAGAAGGAGTTCTGCTGAGTTCCGGCAGGTGCCCAGGCCTCCCTGGGGCCACCTGCATTTCCAGCCTGCGGCCCATGAGGCTGTCTTAAATTTATATCTTTTAGACTATTTTATACTTATTATTTCCACTTCACGCTCCAGCCAAGCCCAAGTTGGTTACTTGCAACCAAAAGGTCTTAACTGAGACAAAGAATAGGAGCACCATCTGTGAGGATTTCTTTGCAACGATCCTGGAGATCAGAGAAGATGCTAAATACTCATTATGCCTCTCTGAAGGTTTCCCCTACACAAAAACACCTTCCATCCAAGGCCATCAAGAATAGGAAACAGCATCATCTCGAGATTCCATCCCCAGAGGGCAAATGCACAGGCGCCTGGAGGCAGCAATTGGCACTGTGGGCCTCAGTAGAGGACAGGGGCCAGGCATTGGAAGTCAGGATTGCTGGGTGCCAGGGAGGAGGCTGGCAATTACGTCTTCCAATCACTGACCTGTCCCCCACGCCTCTAAGTCAGCACTCTGCACGGCACTGACCCTCCCTCCATGCCCGGCAGGCCTACCCACTTTCACAAGTGCCAATTTTTAGCAGCTGGAAACAATAAAAATAGAAGGCGGTGAAGATGCTGGGGGATTGTTTTTTTCCTTTACAATTTGCAAAGCTCAGAAGACGCTGTATGGCCAGTGAGGCGGGAATGGCGTAGTGGCTGGGGTATCTCCGGCCATGTAGCAGCTGTGTGAGGGGAGGGAGCTCAGTCTACCTCACTGGATCATGGTTTCTACCAGCTGCACATCAAGGAGACAGAACTAGAGGATCTTTAACATCTCTTTCATCTCCAACTTTCTGCAATCTTTGTGAGCTGGACAGATTTACACAGAACCCCATCTTGATTTTATTACTTATAGTTCATCTTCTCATGACAGCGCCAGCAGCAGCCTGTGCATGTGGAAGTAAGTGGCTCTCTCTGGAGGATGATTTAAGAGGTGCTGAAACACCAAAGGACCATCCTCACTGTTCTGCCACAGAGAAGCCTCAAGTTCCCCTGTCCAAGAGCCAGACTCAGGAAGGACGAATTGTTTGTGGATGGTTTCGGTCCAAAGGCAAATACCCCGACTGCCCATTGGGTCTCACAGCCACACTCGCCTTCTTCGTCCCTGGGAACGGTCTCCAGTAGAGGCACATGGGCCAGGGACATTGTCCAGAGGCACAAGCCGGGCAGGCCGGCCTGAGCAGCAGGGTGTGAGAGGTAGAAGCAGCAAAGAGCTCCAAGGGCCAGCTGGGAAACCAGCAAGGAGCCAACCACGTGGTCCAGGGGAGTGGGCTGCCCAGAACAGAGTCCACGGAGCTTGCTTCTGCTTAGGTGTGGCCCGAGCCTCTGCTCCATCCACTCCTCCCAGGTGCCGGGCTCGAGTCTCTCCGCCTCAGGGCTCTTCGCAGGAAAGAGGAGACTCTGGACAACCTCCAAGCTCCCTCCTCAATATAAGGGGAGCCTAATTCCTCAGCCCAGCCTCTACCCTCGAGGCTGTCCTGACAAAAAGCCTACGGATGTGCGCCACCCAGAAACAGGTGATTCTGCTGTGCAGCAGCTGCCCGGGACCACGGGGACCACGGAAACCCCCTTCCTGTGCCCCCCCCAGGCCTCTGCCACTGAGGGGCTCACGGCCTGCCCCCCAGCTGGCGGGTGGAACCGTTTGGCTTTTTCATTTCGTGGCTGCTTAAGGAGCTGCAGCTCTACTCCCTCTTCCCAGGCCTCACCGCACCCCAAACACAAGGCCTGGGTGTCAGGCTGGAGCAACCCCCTTCGGGTGGCTGAAGTTCTTAACCTATAAAAATGAGGCAGGGAGAGCTGTAAGGATAATTTCCTAGCACTCCTGCATGGGATTTATTTATAACTAAGCAGGGTATCTGGGTGCAAGGGGTCTAGAAATGACTGAAACATCAGCTAGCGCCTGAAGGAGCTGTTCCAGGCCCCAGCACCCAAGGACCGCTTCCCCTACACTTCCCTGGGACCTGTGCAGGCTACTATACGGGCGAACCTGGTTTACCGCTGACTTTCTCACAAGTCCAGGCTGGTCAAGCCTTTATCTCATTTGCGTGTCAGGATGAGGGTGTGTGCTAGTGACTGCTGAGAGTGTAGCTGGTAGTAAAAATAGTAACTGAGGCAAAAAAAAAAAAGCCCTTTGTGGTATCCTGAAACCTTCTGGGGTTTCCACAGCGCTGGACAGAACCAGGTGTGTTTTATCCTTGCTGGGATGAAAAAAGGAAAGGACACCGGTACACCCGGGCCCAGGGGCATCCTAGCACCATTAGCACCCATCTCCTTAGTCTCCATGGTAGGTCAGGTCGAGGTGGGAATTTTCCTCGTAAAACCCCGTGGGGGGGGGATGACAAAAATAACCCCACAGGGCTGAGTCTTCCCAGGGCGCCTTCCTAGGCCAGCAGAGACCTCTGAGGGGGCATTGCCAGCGTCCCATTCCGCCTTCAAGTGCAATTTGCCTCGTGGGCTCCCCCTCCTCTCTGCCGTGTATTTTTTTCCTGGGGGTGTGGGGATTTGTTGCTTTGTTTGGTTTTTATCCTACTGGATACTGCAGTGATTTCTGCAGAGGGATCAGCCTCCCGCCCAGGCAATTGCCCTAACAGGCCACAGGGAGACATGAGTTAACGGGAGACAACAGTGGAAGTGTCTGCTCGCTGGCCGGCTGGGAGAGGGTCTAGACTCCTCTGTAACATCCCGAGGTGGGGGAGGATGCACTGATTAGGTCCATTGTGCCATAAAGTCTGGATGAAGTCTGAGGCCCCGGCACCTGCCCTCAGTCACCTCAGCCTATGCAGAGCCCTTGTCTCAGGGCCACCACACAGAAGCCCTACCCTAAAATGGGTTTTGGAGTCAGACAGACGGACGTTTGGACACGCAGCTGTGTTCACGGTCTGGTCACTTAACCCCCATCCTCTCAGTCCCCTCATCTGTAAAATGGGAATAAAGTGGCCTCACGTGACTGTCCTAAGGAAAAATGCGACAGTTGGCAAGCCGGGAGAGCCAGCCATTATTCTTTAACCATTATTGTGTGCCTGCTGTTTACAGTCCGCCTGGGGCTGGGGGCGCAGGCCTCCCGCTCTGGGGCTCCGAGTGGGCTCGCGGCCCTCTGGGCGCTCCCGGCCGCGGCGAGCCTGGGGGCCGCAGGTCCTGGCCGCGGGCAGCCCACCCCCTGCCCGGCGCACGGGCTCGGCCCACGGGCTCGGGGCCACCTCAGCCGGCCGCCCACCAGCCGCGCGGGGCGCCGCGCGTGGAATTCCTCCCAAAGGCCCCTCGGGCCTCCCCTGGGCCCGCGCGCCCCTCGCGCAGCCTCCCCCTCGCCGAAAGACAGCGTCCCGCCGCCCTCCCGCCGCGCCCAACCCCCAGACCCCGACCTGGGCCCGGGAGGCGCGGGCCCTTCTGGAAGCGCCGGGCCCGGGGCGCGCGGGAGTGGGGGGGCCGGGGGACAGCGGGGCCGGGCCGGGGAGCGGACACCCGGGGCGGGGGTGGGGGGTGTCGGCGCGGCTCGGCAGGGCCGCCTT